>JAOEHV020224727.1:0-12844 GCA_025447995.2 Isaurus tuberculatus | reverse complement strand
AGGGATGGGGTAAAAACGAACTTTTACAAGTTCCATTGTGCCCCCCCCCCCCATAATTTTATTGCTTCTGCCGCCCATGATGTTTAACTTGTATAACTCACATTTTATTTGCCTGACACACTAAAAAGTTGCAGTAATAAAATAAATGAGCTGAGAAACATTATTTTCAGATATCCTGATGCATAGAAAATATATTTCTTCGCCCTTTGTCAGCATCGGGTAATGATCTTAGGATGTTTTTAGATTTTTGGACAACACTAAATGTTCTCAGGGTAACAGTAGACCTAATGGAGGATTTTGTGCGTGACTGACATTTTGTTTTCAATCTGATGACAACTACTGCACAGGTAGAAAAACAGCCAACAGAAGTCCTTCTCATGAATACTTAAACCAAGTGTCACTCTGCTAGGCCAGAATATTTCACGGAACGATCGTTTCCGGTTATGTGTCGGTTCCGTGTTCGGCAAAATGATGAAAGTGAAAAATGGTTTCCGACAATTTCTGATACCTCCAGGCCTGATATACCGTATTATATCTATACATGTAGTCAGTAGACGTAATGCTTGCTTACTAGAAATGCATTTGTTATAAAATTTCAACCCTACTTTTTATAGTCTCCTTTATAAAAAAAAAATAGGCTCCCATGATCAGAATTAATTTTACAGAACCGAAAGTGGTTTCTGACAGTTTCCCATGAATCAGATATATGGAACTGAAAACTGGTTTCCGACAATTTTTGAAATCTCCTGCCTGTCTGCACAATGTACTATAACTCCTACCTGTTCAAACCAAACCAATATCACAATTATGTTGTAAGTTACTTACTGTCCAATTCACATCCATTAGCTTTCAAGACTATCTGTTCAGCAATAGATTTTGTTCTTGAGTAGTGGTCTGGGTGCTAATACAAAAGAGTTCAAGAAAGATGAAATTGGTCTGGGTAGAAGACCTCATTTAGTATAGCTGCCAAAATTAAATAAAATTAATATGTACAAATAGCATAATAATACACTGCTCATGAATTGTTTGTTTTTTAAGGCTTAATTTAAAAACAGTTATGAACTATAGAAGCTAAATATCAAACAACAAAAATAAAATAAATATTGTTTTCTCCCTAAATCAATGAATAGAAGAATAAGATTTTACCTCACATAGTGGAAAGTAGGGAAGGGTCTCATCTCCATTTCTGATGACTTGTCCTCCAAATATCACATTGTATGTACTTGTATAAACCAGATGTGGAACGCTATGTTTACAGCAAGCTGTTTTAAATGTAAAAATTACCAGTTATATCAACTAAAATCAATTTATTTGAATCCTGGACAGAACCGTTAAAGAGTTTATGAAAGATTATTTTTCAATTCTCAATCATCTTTTCTTTTTTCCCTTTTAAGATTAAAATCTTTAAAACTATAAAAATCATCCAACATAGGGGGACTTTGCAATGTACAAGCCATACCTGGCAAAAATTGCACTAATTTTAATATGTCCATATTATATTATTTGAAACTTTGATACCAAATTATAATTATTTATAATAGTACTTCTCAAACTCATTAATAATTCATCAAGTTAAAACAAAAGAAATCATAACCATGACCATAGTTAGGAAATGTGATCTTAATTAGCATATATTTTTACGATTTTGCTTCTTGGTTTACTCCTTAGTTTTAGTTTTGATTGAGAAGATATATCAAATACTCGAGACAGTGTTTCAACACGTTTCCAAAGACTTCGAATTTCGTCAAAAATACTCCGCCGCGCGTCATATTTTCAACTCTCTTCTTAGTGTTGGGAAATGTGATGAAACACTGTCTCTCGTGTTTGATATATTATGTAAGCTTTTGGTAATAATCTTGATTTCATCTGATTTGAAATAATCAATGATTCAATACGGTGGCCCATAAGGGTCATGGCTGTCTTCGCGTGTTCTGTTCTTGAATTCACACGTTCTTTTACTCAACTCGCACGTTCTACTTACATTTCGCGTGTTTTGTTTTCCATTCGCACGTTCTTTTACTCAACTCGCACGTTCTACTTACATTTCGCGTGTTCTGTTTTCCATCACTCGTTCTTTTACTCAACTCACACGTTCTACTTACATTTGGCGTGTTCTGTTTTTCATTCACACGTTCTTTTACTCAACTCGCACGTTCTACTTACATTTCGCGTGTTCTGTTTTTCATTCACACGTTCTTTTACTCAACTCGCACGTTCTACTTACATTTCGCGTGTTCTGTTTTCCATTCACAGAAGCAGAAACTAGAACGCGCTGGCTGAAAAAAAACAACAACATGCGGATAAATAACATACATACCGTGTGAATTAAAGCACAGAACACGCGAAATAAAACTAGATCGTGGGAGTTGAGTAAAAAAACGTGCGAATTGAAGAACAGAACACGCGAATACAGCCATGACCCTTATCGGCCACCGTAATTCAATCCTGCAATTTCGATTGATTCCTCAAAGCATGTTCTCTGCATGAATAGCATTGCAGAAAAATAAACGTTTCTAAAGCTCAAAATGAAATAAAATGGTTTCAAAATGGAAAGTAGTTTTATAATTATAATGAAAACTGAAAAATGTAAGGAAAATTGGTCTAAAAGTCAAACCTGTGACTTTAAACAAAATTTTCCACTTTGTGCGTGTATCATTTCAAACAAAATTTGAATGTACTCAGTTTAGGTACCGTTATCAACACACTATTAAATCTTATTTGGCAAATGAAAAACGACATAAAAAACTTTGCAAAGTTTTTAATCTATGTGTCTGTCATGTATCATTTTGCCTTGAAGATTACACAGTTTGAAAACATATTTCACAGTTGTTTAAAATCTTGAAAGTTATAGTTTTAAAGTTTTACCCTTTATTTATACATATTTTTATCAATGAAAACAGTATTTTATAAAAACAACATACTGTACCTTCTATTATATTTTTTGTTCCTTGAACATTTACCTTTTCTATCAGGGCTTTATTTAACTGTAAAATGAAAAGTTTTGCAACTTAAAGTGGCAATGACATGAATTTTTTTGTTTGCACATTTGGAAAATATAGTGTTTTAAATGTATAATTCCAAAGTTTGAGTTGTGTAAGATAAAAACTGGCGATTTTACACACAGTTTAAAATGGTTATTTTGCCAATAAAATTGGTTGCAGGGACTGGGTCAAATGACATAACGTTGAGGACAAAGCGGTGAAGTTTAGATTTATTTTTACTTTGATTTCAAAAATTAAACATGTCATTTCTTTGTGTTTTGGCAGATTTGGACATTGGGAGTTCTAGCAACACAATAATCTCCTCTTTCTCCCCTTTTCTGTTTCTTTTACATAATTAAAAGTTTGTTCATGCACCAGACATTACAACACAATCTATTGTGTAGGTGGCATTTTGGCAGTGCGAGACAACTACCATTTTTCGGTTGAATAAAATCACCAATATTTGTCCTACACACCTCAAATTTTGGCATCGTACGTTTGAAACACTGTATTTTCCAAATGTGCAAAAATATTTTTCATGTCATAGGCACTTTAAATAAAATTTTGCTAATCTGAATTACTTGTTTACCATATATACTCCCCAAGTTCTTTTTACTAAAAATAATAGACACAAAACAAATATCTTTTTCTGAAAAAAATATCCATCCAATGATTATTGAAGAAATATAAATAAATCAGTTCTTTGATAAAACTAAGGTATATTTTACTGATGTAAAAATTTAAAAAAGCTAACGTTTTCGATCAAAGTGATCATCATCAGTTCTTTCTTATACAACTTGATTTAAACACATGGGAGGTTGGGGAAACCAGGATGCAAAGCACTTTAGCCTGAAATCATACTTGTAAGTTTAAATCAACCTTATGCTGCATCATATTGGCAACTTAGTTTTTAAATTATGGAGATTTTCAGACCAAAAAGGGCTCTACCTATTTCAGCTACACTATACTGAAACTTTGAAATTTTTTTTCTGTAATTACACAATGTTTTTGCAAAATGTTACAAGAAGTGGTTAAACAGGTTTTACCTAAATCTGCGGGATGTGGGGGAATCAGGTTGGCCTAGTGGTTATCACTCACACCACCCACCATGACAGACCCGCGTTTGAATCCTGGGGTTTGCATGTGGCATGAGATTTGTGTATCTCAATCTGACTCTGAATGTTTTTCTATGAAATCTCCAGTTTTCATCTCTCCATCGAATCAACGTTTACACCATAATCTGATTGTCAGCCTCATATATAAACATTAGCCTCTGGCTAAAAACATCAAATAAAGTATTCATTTCCTTATGTATGAGCGTCTCAACATCTGCCACCTAGACGACACACTGAGGTACAACCACCTCAGATGGGCTGGCCATGTCCACAGGAGCCAGTCTTGGATTAAGAGATGCCAGTCACTCAAAGTAGTGGGCAGTCCTGGCACAAGGTGATTACAGAAGATCTTCACTCCTGTTATCTCACCATCGAATGGGCAGAAGACAGGGATGAATGGAGACAGCAGTTGCATTCTGCCATGAGACAAGTCCAACCCCGGAACAGGGAAACACGGACTCAAAACACATGACAATGAAGATATATTATCTTTTGCTATTTTTTAGATAATAAATTATGTGAAACAAGACAGTTGAAAGACTCTTCAAGAACAAATGTATAAGACTTAGATTTAGGGGTAATGCCCACTACCAACATGGCCTAGTTCCCATAAAGTATTAGTGGCTTCAAGTTTGATACTAGTACGTATGTACTACCTGACTTGTATAAGACTTAAGATCAATTTCAAAATTCTTCTAATGTTTCTCTGCTTTCTGTCTTTAAATTACTACTGTAACTGAATTTTAGACTTTTAGATCAGAAATCATTTACTTATTTTTTTCACTATCTATAGGCTGCTGAGTGTTTTTAACAGTGGGGGGTGAAGGGGGGGGGCAAATAACTGAGGTGGAGAGTGGCCATCTTAATGGGAATTAAAACTAGTTAAAGTCAGGGAAAAAAGTGGGGGAGCAATTGCCCCCATTACCCCCCCTGCTCCACGGCCTCTGTAGACCCTTCCAATACTGTTTCCAAACCTGTTCTCTACCAGACATTCCATAAGATGCAGAATGAAAAACAAAATCTTTTCCTTTTAGAGCATCATAAATTTCTTTGACATTTGTAACATCACCCTATAATACAAGAAAAAACATTTAAGTATGAAACCAAACAAATCTAAATAAAAAAAAACATTGATATCATGTGTACATTAAAACTTTCAGAAAAATTTAAAGGTTATCTTTGAATCTTTTTACTTGGCCAACATGAGAGTATATTGCTAAGGCTGTACAACTAACAAACGGAACAGCCTAAATCAAGCTTCAATACTATTGGTAACAGAGCACACTGGACCGGCCCCCAAAGGGGGGGTCTGTGGAGCCCTGCAGCCCAATTTTTTTTGTCCTGGAGCCCTGGAGCCCCACTTTTTTTTTCGTCTGGAGCCCCATCAATACAAAATAAGCGGAAGCATGTAGCCCTAGGGTATCCCCTGCTAGTTTCCATTAGTCTTTTTAAATTCTTGTTTGTTAGATTGGTAAAGAAGTAAAAAGGTGGAAGAAAGCCATGCGAAGGAACAGTAACACAATTTAAAAATCTAAGAATGAAGAGAGATAAAACTGACACAAAAACGAAAACTTGGGGGCCGGACTGGAAGTCTTAAGGACACAAAAAAAGTGTTACATAGCTTAGTTTTCTTTCTCCTTTTTCAGTGTCCTTGTAACTTTTTTTTTGTTTTATAGTATAGAAAAACTTGAACAAATAATATTTGATTTTTCTCTACATGTTAAGATATTTTTAACATGGCAAGGACTCTGTTCATGAATTCTGACTGAGGATCAATGGCTAATCTCTGAACAGATTTGACTGAGGCAGTTTTGAAGTGTGTTCTGACTTGAATATATCATCACTAACCTTACTAATCTATAAGATTAAATTAATTTGAACTGTAGCAATAAAAGGCAGGCGCGTATGCAGGGAGGGTGCATCGGGTGCACGTGCACCTCCCCACCTCATAAAAAGGTCCGCTCAGTCAGATCAGATACGGCAAGATAAGAACAATCAAAAAGGAATGAAATAAAGGAAAGAAAGTGGACAGCCATTAAGGTCAGGACTACATTAATTATATAGTAGATATTTTTCGACTTTTTCATGTTTTCTTATCCATATTGTTGTTAAAAAAAAACCTCACAAACACGAGTAGAAAATAGTCGAATGATTTCAAAGCAGTCTAAGAAAGCAATAGAACTTATATATAAAGAAAAGCTCTCAATGCTGGAATACATATTGTTGTTACATATATCAGATATCAGAATTGTTTAGATATCAAATTTTAAGGACTGATAACCTAAGGCCCGCTCAAGCTTAAAGTGCACCCCCCCCCCCACAGGAAAAGCTGCATATGCGCCTGAAAGGTATGTGTCCTAGCATATGCAATGCACAGCTTTGTTTTGCATTTGATGATTTTTGTGACAGAGACAGAGGACACTGCTTAGAAACCTTGTAATTTTACACATCAGGCTTTGTATGTTTAAACACCAAGTACTTAAAAGTTTATAAAGACACAGTTGGGTACCCTTGCTCTGAATCATCTAAGCTAAATCATTTTACAAGCCCAGGGGCCCATCAGATCAGGTGCTTATCTCTGGTTTCTTTAGTATTAAGTGGATGAGAGTCCTTGACCCCCTGGAAGAGACACTAATCCATTGCAGGTTAGCTCCCAGCCAAAGCTGGTACTCATTTACCGACCTCAAAGGATGGAAAGCTGAGTAAGCTTTGGCAGAAAAGAAGGTCACACAAATGTTCAAATTTCAGTGCCGCCAAGAATCAATCCTGGGAGCTTGCAGTTGGAAGGCAAAGATTTTACTGACTGTGCCAACCATGCTGCCTGTGAATCATCTGAACTAACATGAAATTTTGGTCAAATAGAGTTTTTACCATCTATAACATCAAGCAGGCAGCTTAAGGGTTTCAATATCAACATTGAGTAAAACTTTGTTTGGTGGGCATACAATGAAAAATGAAAATGCTGACCCCCACTCCATGGACTGCGGTCTGTGGACCTTCCCAACAGGCTACCCAAAAACTGGAAAAAAATTATAACAACTTTTTTTTAGTTCAGGATTAAAAGAAAAATTGATCAATCACATCATGCTCAATTTATGTGCATCTGTGTATTGTACCTTCAATTTTGTAACTTCAGCCTCTCTTTGGAACAAACAAGAGTACCAGAGATGAATATAATTATGATGAATTGACATGGGAATAGGTCAAACAAGTAATGGCGGCCATCAGAAATTGAGTTAATCCAACATATGTTTGTATACAGTATTTTTTTTGCACATTCCAAGTACAAAAAAGAAAAGGAAACACAAGCTGAGAACTTGTTGTAATCAAGTACTAAAGTGCTTTTGCAAATATGAAGGTAAAACACTCAGCACGATGTGATCGGTCGATTTTTTTGTTTATCTTGATCAAATAATTTTTTTTTTGTGTGTGTGTTTTGGGGTAGTCCGCAGGGATAGTCCGCGGACTTGGGGTCAATGTTTTCCGGAGACCCTAACTATGTATGCAACACTCATTAGAATATTTCTTGTGTTAATATTCGAAACGCATTACAACTTATACTTCCTCCAAACGGAAAAATTTAACGGAAAAAGAAGAAGTAGGGAAAGGAGAAAAGCACTTTCCCCGGGCCTCTAATACGACGCAATAATTATTCTCACAATGTGTCGCTTGACCTTTGGAACAAAAAAAACATTCAAACTGTGAATATAAACATTTATGCAAATATTGTCATTAGTTTTATAACGAATTATTTCAGATGACGAAACGCCCTAATTTCGGTTTTCTTTACCGAGCAGTATTCAGGCGAGTACGCATCGCCATCCGTGCCTGGTGCAAACTTCATTGATCAGCCGGATAAATATTGCGTTACCTGTACAAAGGTCATTCCTTCACAACAATCCTCCATTGGTTTGCGGCAATCAAAAAGAGTCACATCTGCCCCATTCTGCTTCAGTTGTTTGCCAAGACGCTCACCAAAGTAACCCGCCCCACCAGTAACAAGAACTTTAAGTCCTGAATATGTGCGTGATTGAGTCCTCTCACTTCTTTCTTCGGCCGCCATCTTAGAAACACAGGAAACACTAGATACCAGTCTACTCTTGCTACACGCAGCGTTTACCGTCAGGCTAGTAATAAAAGGCGTTTTTTCTTCGAATTTCACGTCTACTGCAGAAATTTATAGTAAATCGACAGTTAAGAAAACCCGCTAAATCTAGTTTAGAATGTTTTATTTGTGCGTTCTATCGAATTTTAAGCCAGTGTATACAAACTAATTTTTAGTATCTTGTAACACTGACATTTTTTTATCGACTTTATCGGCTCACTAATGTTGATTGGTTCCGACAAATGTTTACTGTTAGAAGTTTTGCGGGCTTCCTGTGGTATTTGGTGACTCGCTTTTGATTGGTTGGGAAGTTTATCAGCTGACTGTTGATTGATTTCGAACAATGCTTCGAAGTTTGCGGGCTTCCTGTGGTATTTCGTGACTTACCTGGGCTTCCTGTTGTGGTGTAACAGACTCACTGACCCGGGCAACGACATAGTGGCTACCATCTATCGACGCAGTAGCTACAAAAATATGCTAAGCTGTAACCTTTCAAAACGCCCTATGTCTATGAAAGGATCCAAGACTATATGGGATTCCGGATTCTCCCCCGTAGATTGTGGATCCCAGCTTGTTAATTTCAAGAGTCAGCTCTTGGAATCCGGATCCGAGTTTCTAAATTTCGGAGATTACGGAGTCCATGCAATGGATTCTGCCTGGATTCCAGTTCAAAAATTTTATGTGATATTGTGCATGCTCTAACTTAGCTTGATTAGTCGAACATGAAATCAGCAATAAGCAAATATATATCCTAACGTAAGCCCTAACTTATACTCAGAGAGATGTTAAACTCCTAACATTAACGATTGAAAGGCGTCGATTTGATATTCAGATAAAATCTTAATCCATTCTCTCGTTTTCGTTTTTTATTGACAAATTTAGGCAAAATTTCGAGGTCTCGGAAGTCTTTCCTTGGACTTGGTGAAGTAATTACTCTTCTGGAACTAATATAATCAAGCATTACCAGCTTTTAAACAAGTGGAAAAAAAAATTCCCCTCAAATTATACCACTAGCAGTATAAAAGAGTAATGAATTTATGCTTTTTTTGTATGAGAACCAACCTTTGACCATTTTTTAACTCAAACTGAAGTTTTCTAAATATTACTAGCACGGTGAGAACAAGCAATGGCTGAAGTTGTGTTCAAACAATCCCAGTATTGAAATTTTTCTTTTTGTCGCTATATGCTTATTTAAATTAATGTCTTACCCTTTCATAACTGCCTTAAAGCAATCCGGGTAACTAACAGTATATGCAAGATTGTTAATAGGTCCAGTAGGCCTGAAAACGCTCAGTGCATGACTTAAATAACTTCATATTTATAGTTAATGTTTAATCTTGGAGAAATTAACCCCTTCTGATATTTTAAATCCAAAAAATGTAAGACAAAGTTAATTCTCTACTTGTTTAGCAGCACAAAAAAATGCTGCTGTTGTTTTCAACATCTTACAAGAAATGTCTCTGTTTTTAATATGCTTAACTGTTTCTTTGTTTATCACCACAAAATAATGTCGGTTAGAAGTTGGTCGCAATTTTCACTCATAGTTTACAAATTGCGGTTTTACATGTATGCATGCAAGAAATATTTAACTTTTTATATCAGGCTACTACAACTTTCGACTTGCCTCGCAACTTTCTACATATGTTTTACCATAAAAGATAGGATAGTGGTTAAAATAAAATCTTTGTTTAAGTTGTACTTGAAATTAAACCACATTGTTAAAAAGGCTTCTTTAACTGTTAACCACATGGTAGAAAATTCAAAACACTAATCGAGGATGTGTTCAAGATGAATATCCGCAAAAAAAATAAAAGTTATGAAAATATTTTAGACCATGCAATTCTGCATGGTGTATCCACTTTTGGATGATTTCTAACACAAAAACACGAAAGAAGTTAAGTTATAACCTTTTAAATCTATTTGCACTCAGCTATGGAACCTACAACGACTTAAAAGTCTCAAAACTTATCAAAATAACGTTTGACTAAAAAAAACAAGCATGTTGTTAGAAACAATACATGCAGTTAGTTTCCACGGCCGGGGCACCGCAACAGGTACAATATGTTATGTCACGTTTGCCACTAAAGTTTGGGCTCCGTGGGTGCTTGCAAATATAATTCTTCAAAAACTTTACTGCTAGATTTAGGTTAAGCTATTTTCTTGTAGAATTACTTGTTTTAAACTTGAGGAGCTGTCGCAGTTGAAACGCTCAACCTGGCAGCTAAAAGTCAATTGAACTTTATGTTAACCGCGAAAGCATTAAGGCAAATGCTTGCACATTATTGGAAAAGAACTACACGATTCGATTCTTTTTAGTTCTTAAATGCTAAAAATGATGTATTAATCATTTTGTAATGGGAATGAGGCCTTACTCGAGGAAGAAAGGCGAGAACAAGTCATCAAGCCTAAAGCGAAACTCTGACGGAAAGTTTCCAGATTTGGACGGAAAATGTGCGAAAACAAAGACACCATGAAAAAAATTCTTGTGAAGTGCGAGAAAGAGCTATGCTATGTGTCATGCAACCTGCCATTGTCAAGGAACAAGACAAATGAGCCGAAGCAACCGTCTAAACTACGCTCGCAAGATGGCACCTATGCTTGGTTAGTGTGTTTCAGTGCTGTTTTAAGCCTTGTGATAACGATGGGACTTCCAAGCAGCTTTGGAGTCATATTTCCAGTATTGTTAGACAACTTCAAAGAAAGTAAGGCCAAAACTGGTAAGTTGAAACGAGTTTTTATACTGAAATACTCTTTCTTACAAAAGATTTTGGGAAAAGGCTGAAACTTCTTAAAAATAGTTTTAGAAATTCAGTCTCAAATGTTTATAAATATTGCGATTGCTGGGTTATTTTTGTGCGTATTTGCTATTTCATTCACATAAAACCAACCGACAGCTTAAAAACTTTTCATCTTTTGCTGCTTCAAAAATCCACTTTGTAAAGGAACAGAAGAGTGTGTCCGTTTCTATCTTACAGACTCTAGGGACTTTGCGATACGAGGACGGAGCATTGAATGAGGGGCTTTTTTTATTTTGAGTGGCGCCATTTTGTTTAGAAAAGCCTAAATTTGTTAACGATTTGTTTATAAAAGCAATCAGTAAATATAAAGCAATTAAATAAATCCATTGAAAGCAACTCTTGTTCGATAAATGAATTGTTAAATCATTCATTAATGTATTATTATTATTATTATTAATTATTGTTTATTCGAGACTTCTTCTACTAAATTGAAATAATTATCTAGCCCCACTTCTATAAATTTGTTGACTAATGAAAACTAATAAAACTTTTGAATTCCTTGTTTTGTTTTAAATTTTCGTTACTGTTTTGTCGTATATTATATATTTGTGAACTTAATAAAAGACTTGAGTTAAACAAAAAATTTCTCTTAAAAGCTTGGGTTGGATCTTTGAACATGTCTTTACCGTACCTCCTCGGCCCAATCGCCGCCATTTTCTGCAACCGTTACGGCTGTCGTACCACCGTTATCTGTGGGGCACTGGTGACCGCGTTAGGACTTCTTATGACGTCACAAGCTCCCTCGATTCTGGTCATGTATTTTACATACGGTGTGGTTTGCTCGTTTGGTGCAAGCTGTGTTTATACCGGCTGTTTTGTTATCGCACCCAGGTATGTTGATTTCGGAAACGGCCGTGCATATCCCCATAAAAGTAAAAGCCTTGAAAACAAGGCTATAGGCCATCTTTTTTTAAGGCTCTGTTTATATGAGGACAACTTGACCTGCAGTTTATACGAGGTTTTGAACCCGGGAAAACTTTGCCGTGTGTTTACATGGAAAATATCTGGCCCGGGGCAAGCAATCCAACGCGGAAAATTTTAAGCTTTAACACTCGAGTTGTTCCGGGCGGAAGGGACAAACTGTTTATAAGGAGAAAGTTATCTCGCTTTGAAGGGATATCTCGCCTCGGCTAGGCGAGTTATCTGTGGCACCCGAGACAACTCTTCGTCCCGGGACGTCATATAAACGGTTGGCTGCGTTTTACAGAGAAATGTATGAAAAGTTGTCTCGCCCCGAGTAACTCGGTTAGGTGAGATATCCCTTCGTCCCGGGACAACTTTTTCCATATAAACGGGCCCTAAGACCTGGTTTGAAATTTTGCAAGTCATTGGCGATCATTGTAAACACAAACAGAATTCCAGTGCAAACGGACACAACATTGTTGGGCATAACGACATGTCACGTCCGTTTATATGTCATGTTGGCACTTTTTGGATGTTGCTGTTGCGTTCAAACTTTCGGCACAACTAGACCAAACATTTCTTTTGTTCTGTGCCTAGTGAGGCGTACTCCAAACACGTTGTGCCCGTTTGTATTGGAATTTTAGGAAACTCAGACCAATTCGGGACACGAGCGCTTACCTAATTTAAGGAAAAAATCGAAAAACTCAAAAGAATGAGGAAAACACTTATCCTGGGACGTATCAAATAAAGAGTTATTATATTTGAGGCCAAAACACGAAAGATTGTATAAACAGATGGAGGAAAAACTTGGGGAAAATTAATGTTGTTTAAATTATTTGCTTTTGTTTGCATGCTAGCTAAGCTAAGCTAAATCCTTTACGAGCCTAGTGGCCCATGGAGCCGGCGCTTATCTCCGGTTTCTCTAGTGTTAAGCGGATGAGA
>JAOEHV020224627.1:1236-12845 GCA_025447995.2 Isaurus tuberculatus | reverse complement strand
CCCCCCCCCCCCGGGGAAGGAGAAGGGTATGAAATATTTTTAATTAAAAGGAGGGGGTACCAAACAGTTTTTATTAATTTGTGTGGGGTATGAAATATTCTTCAAAATTTTTTTTTTATAGCCTGCGCCCCTTTATTACACTTACTTAATAACTGCTCCCTAGCTAAATAGTAGTAGCAGTAGCATCAATAGCAGCGCGCAGTAGCAGTAGTGGTAGTAGTAGCGCGCAGTAGCAGCAGTAGTAGCGCACAGTAGCATCAGTAGCAGCGCACAGTAGCATCAGTAGCAGCGCGCAGTAGCAGCAGTAGCAGCAGTAGCAGCGCGCAGTAGCAGCCGCAGCAGCAGCAGTAGTAGCAGTAACAGTTATTGATTTGTTTTTACAAACTTCAGTTTCTGCGGATTCCGACATTTTAACTTGAACAAACGTTTTTGTTTATAACATTTATGCAAAGCCCTTAGATACCCTTAAAATGTTTGGGAATGGCACATACGAAAAAAAAACCTTATACTTTTGTCTCTAGAAAATTCTCACTCGACTTTTTATATTTTTATTTTTATTTATTTACTTTTCCCCGAAGAAGGGGCCGGGCAACACCTACAGATCCAAGATCAAATTACAGGGTTCTCGAGGGTTTAAAAGGTTTAACGTCCTTATCCGTGAAGACGCGAAAGTCTAACCATTTGCAGATGTTAGAGCAAAGGCAGCACCTTCTCATTAATTATTGTAAGACCCTAAGTGTTGGTCCGGCCGTGAATTGAACCCGAGCCTCCCGCTCGATAGACTGGCACCTTACCAACTAGGGTAACCAGGCACCTTACCAACTAGGGTAACCAGGCGGCGGTTAAGTGTTTACTACAGGCTCGACGTTTCCCCTTCGTCGATTTCAAGTTACTGTATTTGTGATAATTGCAGCTGTGACCGAGTTAGTATCTTAGCTAGTCAGTGTAAAGACGTTATACGGAATTAGGAATGTTAATTAAGGCCTCCAGGTGAAAAATAGGATTGTAACGTTTCACACAACAGGAATCGAATGGGGCGATCACGAGGTCTTGATCGAGACATCTGCTAACAAGCCATGCAAAAATCTGTTGCTGGTCAATGGAAAAGCTCTGATACATTAACGTTGCAAAATTAAACAGCTTAAACTGTTCTCTTAAAAAAATTGTCATTTTCGCACATAGCATAACAGAGGTGCTCTGGAACAGGGTTTTGATGCTAAGCAGCTATACACTTGTTGGCTGCTTACTTGCCATCAACTGTCGCTTTCAGTTTAACAAAATATCAGTTTTCTTAATTGTTTATCTATTGGCCTGAGAATGTACTGAAGTTATCAACAACAATAGTCGCTTTGATGAACTCACAAAAATCAATCCACTCTAAAAAATGCAGCTTTGTCGCCCATTTGCTGAAGCTCTACACTGGTATCGCTTAGTTTACGAGTTCCCATTTCACCTTAAACTCTGATTAGTTTTTCTTTATTTATTTTCTTGCTCCTCTTTCGCAACAATTTCATCAGCGTACAAAGCCGGGAAAAATTGTTTCGTTATGTCATAAATGTTGTGGTCGGCTACTAAGTTATTTCGCTGCCATAATTCAAAGTTAAAGTATTTATAAGTTTTGGCATCCGCCCTCCACTTTATAATTATGTAAGTAAAGATAAAGGCGGTACTAAGAGACGACTCGCAAGGCTTTCTTCTGAGTATACCAAAATCTTTAATATAACTCATCTTTGCGACTACCTAAAGGAGTTGAGCTCTCTTACAAGCTTCTTTTTCTTTTCGTCTCTTTTCCGCTTAACACTACGGAAACCGGAGATAAGGCTCCAATGGGCCACTAGGCTTGTAAAAAATTTAGCTTTAGCTTATTCTAATTACATGGTCTTTTATTATTATATATGTTTTTAAGTAGCTCAATACAACTAAAGTTTCTAGACATTTTCAGACAGTTTTGACAGTTTGGAAGTGGTTGCATGCAGTAGTGAACTTTTAAACAACCAAAATGAAACTAAAATTTTTATAGCTAGAAAAAGCTCATGTTATGAAGGTTCTGTTGCTATAAATTTCTTCTTCACTCAACCTTAAAAATTAGGAAAACTAGCGAATAGTTCTACATGAGTAGAACACATGAGATCTGAATCTTTTTGTTTCAGTGTCTCAAATGTGCATTAGGGAACAATGTACAGGGTGTGTACTTAGATGAAATTACTAAGTACTTTTACAAGTGTTTCTTATCTTGAGGACATACCTGGACGTGGTCCAAGGGCACCAAGCCAAATTAAGTAAAAAGCCAAATTAAGTAAAACATATTTTTAGTCTGACCGTGACTTAGAATTCGTTACAAAACAATTAATCAAATTTGAGTGCAGTGTAACTAAAATGAAGTGTTGAAAAACAACTTATTATTATTTGTTTCATTTTGCAACAGAACGAAGATGCATATGAATCTCATTTTCGTCAGCGTCCTCTTTCTGTTTTGTATCAGTCTCTCGGAAGTCTACTCGGCCACTGATTGTCAATCACTTTACTACACGACGTGCAGTCGTGGGGCCAACCTAATTCTGCATAAGGTTACAAAACCAATAACCAAGAAACACAACCAAGTCTACTGCAAAAGTGTTCAGGTGATATATGTTTTCCCAAGTTATTAATGCTTATCGATTCATAAAAGTCAATCATTGAATCACTAAGCGACTGATAAAGTCTTAGATTATATTCAATATTTTGAGTGATTAACTTGCTCCTACTTTTAACATTTTTAATATTTTGCGCAGATAAAAAGACTAGATAATGACTCACTTCAAAAACAACAACTCTTTGCAGTTGATCGTAAAAAGTATGCACGTGACCAATGGCTAAAATTTGAAAACGAATTAAATTTCACAATTACAATGAAAAATAGAACTGTCTCTGCTTAATAATATTTCTAAGTAAAAACACTTCTAAGGTACAACGTACTTAGTGATGACGATGACGACAACGACGGCGATGACGACGACGACGACCATGACCATGACCATGACCATGACCATGACCATGACCATGACCATGACCATGACCATGATGATGATGACACCTTTTGTTCTTTTTTTTCAGCACCTTATCAATTGCTTATCGCGTGCTCCATGTACAGGCCCGTTCATTGACCATTACCGACTTCTCGTTTTCCAAGCTGCCATCATGAGCAAGAAGGCAATGTGTAGTACGCTGAAGTACGACTCTCTTAAAAATATGACTCAAGGTAACATATAGACTCTTGTTGTTTGGCCAGCGGAGCTTGATTAAAAACATAAAGCAAACAGCAGTAACAAACATAACTTTTAATGTAATACCTCTAGTGACAAGTTGTCACTTTACTAGTTTTGGTTTTGTTTTGTACTTTTGTTTTCCTTTGGGACCCATTCCTCTCTCTTTTTCTTTGCTACTTATATTTTGTAATATTAACTTTAACGGTTACTTTTGAAAATGTATGTTGTAACATACGAAAAGTCAAGTTTTTATAAATGAATCTTTTAACAAAACTTTGTTTGTTACTGCTGTTTGCTTTATGTTTTTAATTATGACTCAAAGTAAATTTCACTCCAAACCTACAACAGGTTTGAAAAAACATTTATTATCTATTTGGCCTTTATTTAAGTTAATTAAAGAGCTTATTTTAAAATTAATTTATTTTTTTGTGCATTTGGAAAATATAGTTTCAAACGTACGATTCCAGACTTTAAGATGTGTAGACAAATACTGGCGATTTTATACGCACTTAAAATAAAGTTCGGATATTTCATACCAAAAATGGTATAGTCTCGCATAACCAAAACACTCGTCACAGTAGCTTGTGACGTAATCTAGCGGACACAAACTAACTTTTTAGAATGAAGCAAAAGCAGAACACGAGAGAAAGAGGAGATTATTGCTTTGCTAGGACTCCCAAAGGGGAAAGCTGCAAAACACGAAGAAATGACATCAAAGTAAAAATAGAGTAAAATCTTACCGCTGTGTCCCCTACATATGCGTCACTCGACCCAGTCCCTGTGACCATTTTAGTAGCAAAATAACCAACTTTTTAAAAACCGCCTATAAAATCGTTAATTTTTATCTTACACAACTCAACTTTGGGATTCTATGTTTGAAACGCTATATTTCTAAATATGTCAAAAAAAATTTCGCGTCATGGGCACTTTAAAAGAAAATCTAATAATCGACTCAGCGAGCCTGCCATATAATAAATGGTAATAATATCAATATTTAACCCGATCTGAATATTTACGCAGGTATGGCAACAAATTTGGGACTTCCTAATTTAGGTGAGTTTGATGCGAGCTTGAAATATATACCGAACAAGTATTCGGAGGAAACGTTTTGTCTTTTGAGGGGTGACGTTTGAGAATTCCCTAATAGTACGAGATGGTTCACAAGCCATTTTTTTCTCGAGACACGCGGATGCTTTTCTCCCCTGTTTGGGCTACGAAAAATCAAAACTAATGCTACTTTCAAACAAACAGACAGACAGACAGACAAACAGACAGGCAGACAAACAGACAGGCAGACAAACAGACAGGCAGACAAACAGACAGACAGACAGACAGACAAACAGACAGGCAGACAAACAAACAGGCAGACAAACAGACAGGCAGACAAACAGACAGTGTAGCCATAGAAAACAACTAAAATGTCAGTATCTGCCCTCTTCTATACAATTAAAAATTTGATGTCAAAACACATAAGGGTTCATTTCTTTAGCAAAATCCAAATTTTTGTTGATGCGTGTAATAACACCGAATATTTAAAAAAAATTGAAAAGGGGTTAATTGCTGATTCTTTTCGTCGAAAGAATCCAAAAAAGCGGAATTTTTCATAACATGAAATCCATGCAATTCAGTTTAACGCTGTTGCTTAACATATGCATTTTTTCGAGTCCTTTCCAAAAGAAACACTAAATTCATTAATCTTAATAATCCGTATTCAGATTAATCCATCAAACCCTCATCGCGGGCGGATTCATGTTTGATTCATAATCACTTTTTGGATTCGGAATTTGAATTATAGGACTTTTCCAAAAGTAATATGCACCTTTAGTTTTTTATTACTGTCTGTTCTCTTCATAAATTATGCTAAAAGAAAAGCGCCTTGAGGCCATGTAATATTCTGTTTATTACATAAGCACCGATGCAATACTAAATCATTTTACCTTTAAAATACCGAAAGTCATTGAAAGGCGCGATTTTTAAACGTAACTATATCAACAGTGATCTTTTCACGTGTGAAAGTATCATTTTTTCATGCAAAAGTTCATTTGGTACTTCAGTGGTGTTTATATGATAAAATAATAAATAAATAATAAAATAACAAAATAATATGCTCAATTTTTATTCTGCTTATTTTCAGAACACATCACTAGTGATCTCTGTGCTGGAAAGGTATTCAAAAAATGCGCCCTCGTGTTTTCGTTGACGATGAAAAAGAACCCAAACTTCTGCAAGGATTTCGAAGAAACAATTAAGTGTTTTGAGAAACGTAAGGCGGATTGTGCAGGATCTCTTATCTTGGTAAAATACCGCGAGATTCTGGAAAAGCTTGGAAAGGCTGACGTAATTCAATCGGCCAAGGAAACGAAAAAAGATATTTGTGGCAAAAACTGAAAAAAAAGAAAAAAATATAACGGATTGAAGTCGGCAACCAGCCTCCAATTTATTATTAAAGCATGTTTTTAAGAGTTTAAATTTTCTTCAAAAACGTTAAGGTAATTTAAGGTTTTCAGGACTTAAAAGTGTTAACTGGTAAAACAAACGACAAGTATCCAGTGGTGTTTTGTTTTTTTTCTTTGTTTTTGGTTTTGCATTTATAGTGTTTTTTTTCTGTCACACCTTAAGAAGTAATTAAAAGGGCTCTAATTATTGCATCGTAATCCTTGATTGATGTAAACCTTACACAGACCGTGGTTGTATTTGATATCCACGAAAATGTTTTCAAGTCTTAGCATAGGCATCCCAGGCTGGTAGTTAATCTAATATTAAAATTTTCCCATGCAAAGTCTTATAAATTTAGTCAAAATTTCAACGACAGAAAATATTAGAAATAAAGTTCACCAACCTTGAGTTCACCTTGTGTTTGTCTCGTGTGTGTATTTTTGGCGCAATTGGAGGTGTTTTAGAGGGATTTTTTCCGATTTCTGCTCCACCCTCAAAAGACAAAGTGGAGCAACGATCACTAAAAATCCCTTTAAAATACCTCCAATCGCTCCCAAAATACACACAATATTTAGGGTTGTTGAAATTTTGACTAAATTTATAAGACTAACTACCAGCTTGGGATGCCTGTGATCTCAGCACCCTCTTCACTCAAAGATCGAGTTCTGTAAAACAAATCTGCGGTTTTTCCTTGCGACGTGGAGATACGAAAACGAGTAACTTGCTTACCCTGAACGCGGCAGATAAAGAGAGATCTCCGCAAGCAGAGTTTCCCGTGACGAGCTTCCCCAAAGTGAAACCCAAACTGCCAAGTTTGGGCCTAAATTGGTCAAATTAGTTTGGGCTTTCGACAAATTTTTTTGTTCATTAAAAAAAAAACTCTTTGTTTGGTACAACCTTCCTTACCTTCCGCCATTTGATAAGCTACGATGATTTATTTAAAAAAACAACAACAAGATTTAAGTTAAGTTCTGTAGGCAGCGCAAACGTGAAGAAAACAAAAGCAGTTGTCTTCAAAAGATTTAACTTTAAATTTGCAACGTCCGTTTTGTTTACTGTGATCACAGATACTTCCTCAAAAGGAAAATTCCGTCCTTCCCGGATCTCTTAACTTAGGTAGAAAACTCTCTATGAAATCTGCACTTCACTTTTAACAGAATATTCAAACTATTACCCATGAGATTGATGCATACACAAATAATCAAACATGCATTATAATCTTTCACAATGAAATTACGTGCATCAAAAAATAAACTGTATATATTGATAAAGAACTTTAGCGAATATAATTTTTTAGATATTTGGGTTTTTTTAACAAAGACTAATTTGACAAGTTAAGTTCTGAAATGATCCAAATACCGTAGAAGCAATTATTAGTATTCAGTAACTTAGCTTTGTCTTATACGACTCATCTTATAATAGATTGGCATAATAGCACTTTCGACTTGTAACATGGCATGCACAGGCTGGTGAGAAACGCATCCGACTATGTTTAGCTTAGAATACAAAATAAATTTCATAACTAATGAACTTAAAAAATTTGAAAACATTCGTGCAATAAGCAAAACAAACGTGTAATTTGGTAAACTGCCTTTTTTCTAAACAATTACACATGTGAACGTTATTTTAAATCTCAGAGGGACTGCAACAAAACATTTATAACACCATTTCTCCACAAAAATACTTTGAATATGAGAACATTTCTAATTTTTACAGTTTAAATAACACTTCACTTTTGTGAAGACGGCTCCAAGGGCTAAGAATTGACATGAAGGAATGGTAACTGACTTTTCTATTAGAGAAAAAAATAGAAACTAAATGAATTGAATATGCAATTATAACTTGCAAGAACGCGCCATAGAGCTATGATATAAATACAGAGTGCTACTCAAACTCTGCAAGTTGGTGTCGAGCGTGTTTCGTTTACAAACGACATCCAAATATCAAGAGTTTGATCGACGAAGAGCTGGTAAGTTGTTTTGCTGATTGATCTTTTACTGAAGTTAAAATTCTCTGCGACCTGATAGTTTCGAAGCCTGGAGAACTTGATTGGTTTTACAAACTATTTCACGTTTGGCGTTCTTTGCGGAATATTCATTTGTCATTTTTTGTGCAGTGATTGCAATGAGAAGAATCGCCTTATGAGGAACTGTTTGGATTAGTTCATTCCCGTTTACTTTTTAATCTATATTTTCGACGTGTGTTTTCCGTTTCATAAGTATAAAGCGTTTTGAACGAACAGAAACCGTTTTAAAGATTGATATTATTGCCCTAGTAAGTCTAGGTTTTTTTGCTCTGCATGCAAGTATCAAAATTGGTCAATTTGCTTTTAGATTTATTAGGGGCAAATAATGCCCATGAAGTTGCTTACCTTAATTTTTTGCCTCCTGTGGTCTACTTTATCTCGGCGTTTCTCTTTTCACAACAGGTTACACTTTTCTTACATATTTTCTTCACTCTATTTATTGTACCGGACAAAAGCCGGTGTATTTTCGGGTTGCATTGGCATTCGTTCTCGAACAGAATTCAAAAGGAAACACAATCTGATAAATTTTGTATCACTATAGAGACATTTTACAAATATCAAATTCTCTTGGTTTTTTTTTTCACTTGTCCCAGATTTAATATAATATTGTTAATAATCTTTTATAATTGTTTCATTTTAGTGTTTAAGCCAAGATGTCTCGTTTGGTAACAACGTTGCTCTTCTTCTTCTCTCTGCGAATCGGTAAGTATTGAGATTTTATATACTGAGGAGTTCATAAGACATAACTTTCTCAAAGGCCACTGTCAGAACAAATAAACTGACGAAATTATCGAGTTCTGTCAAAAGAAAATTCTAACTCTCTTCAAAGTTTGACTTAATTGATCACAAAAACAACTATAGAATATTATGAGATGTGGTTAGTTATTGTTGGGATAAGCTCAGTTTGTTTGACTAACAAATGGCACTGAATAAACCTTCTTCTATCAATTTCAAATTTTATTGCGAATAAAATTTTTTTTTTCATAAAACCAAATGTTTAAGATAGTTGAAAATACTTAAAAGGAATTGAAAATATTATATTAAAAAAATAACCTAAATGTTTATAACGTCTCAGAGCAAATCAGAACATCGAAAAAATTTGTTTGTAAGGTCTCACAAAGGAGCTTGTTTTGTGGTGAAATAATTCAAATTATCTTCTTGTTATTGAGATGCCATTATACACGTGGATGTTATTTTATCTTTATTTTATTTATTATTTTTTGCTTGATATGCTAAAAGTTCTCTCTTAGTGCTTCTGTTACTGTTCTTTAAAATGAAAATCAATTTTGTTTTAGCCCACTGTAAATGGTCAACTTGGTCAGCGTTCTCAACCAAATGTACCAAGACATGTGGTGGTGGAGTTCTAGTGCGCACGCGTTGTTGTCAAGACGATCAAGACTATAATAACAATCCGGCCCCTGCGTCTTCTGGGAGCAGCACTGCATGTAAAGGAGCTGCGTTCGAAATAAAATCCTGCAATGAAGTCGCCTGCCCTGGGGTTAAACCAAAAGGTATATTTGAAGTGGTAGCTAACATAAGAATTAGTTTTCTCTGTGTTTTCACTGCTCAAAACTTTTACTTTTGTTTTTATATCTCAAAAAGGTGACCGATTACAAAGTTCCCTGATATAAAGCTAGCTAAAAAGCACTAATATGTCATTCAATAACTGTATATGACCAAAACCATATATTTTGCAATATTCCACTAGATGAGTGCATTCTTGACTCTGTTATTCACCCGAATTAATCTCGCGTCCTTATTGTCCTTATTAAACATAAACTTTGACTCGCATAAAGTTATTTCATTGATGCCTTTTGTTTTATTCAAATAAGAATGACTAATCCTATAGTTAGAGCTTTGAACCAAACTTGAAGTTTTTGCGAAAGGTTTTTCAGAAAACCGGTTTTTCCTACTGGATTTGAGATATTTCTTTCAAGGTTTATCAAAACACACAAGTATAGTTAATACGTACGTGTAACTATCTAGTATTTTCGCAAAGTGCAGCCATAGCATTAGAGGGAACCCCCCAACAGATTTTAACATTATGCGTCAAAAAATGCATTGACTATTCCTGAATTTTCCTCGATGCTTTCATTATGTACGCGTTCGAGGCAGTCTGTTCCAGTTTCCGATGGTTTTCTATGACCTACTTTGCTGTTTCTGTTTGAATATCGTGGGTGGTGCAATTTTGTTTGTGTGACGTCACTTTTGCGTTGAAGTTTTTCTAAGACAGCGATATCGGAGGTAGTGTGGGTGTAACTCTCTACACAATTAATCATATTTCAGAAACAAACAAATATGAAATATGAAATAAAAAATTGCATTTGTTGCTTCGAATGTCCAGCTCACTTAAAATCTTCGAGCGCAAGAGTGACGTCACCCAAACAAAATGGCGCCCGCCGCCAATTTCATATTGCAAAGTAGGCCATGAAATCAACCTGAAAATGGAACAGGTAGCTCAAATCCCTCTTTAAAATTGGGAAAAAGATTCAAAGACAGTCAAAGTATTTACTGACTTGAAATGTTCATAACAGCCGGGTTAGAACGGCGTAACTCATCGTCAGCTGTTTGAACCTCAAGAGGGCTCATCAAATTTGCACGGCTGAAAATCATGCTCGGATTTCCATACAAGATATAAAGAACAGTAAAAGCCTAATGTTTGTTCGAAGTGGCTGAAAATTGCAGGATGATATAAGTAGCACGTACCTGCCTGAATCGGAAGTATTTGATATGAGAGAATACGTGTTACCTATAAATACTTGTGATTATAATTTCAGTCACATTCGCATACAAGCATCCAATTCCATATTAAAAAAAAAAACACGAATAATTTCTGTTTTAGACCTTCTTTTTACACAAGCTTTCTCAAAGATGAGACATTTTCATGAAATTAACTCGGATGTACTGGCTTTTTACTACTAACTGTAAAATGTCTTCAAAATGTTTTCCAGTCAATGTTGGAGACAGAGGACGTCCTGGAAAGAACTGCAAGCAAATCAAGACTGAACGCGCAGCATCATCATTTCCAGCTAAGTCGGGAATATACTGGATCAATATTGGTGGAGAAACACTTAAGATGTACTGTGATATGAACACTGCTGGCGGAGGATGGACTCTTGTCTGGAGCTACACATTCACGGACTTCTCTCACTTTAGGTAACATTTCCAGTTAAATGAGCTGTTATACATGTAATCCTTTTGTGCAGCTCCTAATGGAAGTTTTAAAGAGTGAGCGCTAACAGCCGGTTAGCAAAACTGTTAAATAGGGAAGGCAGTTTTTTCCATGATTTTTTATAATAAACTGTTTAAGCTTTGACAAAAGTTCACTTTAATTTTAAAATGCGCATAAAATTGAAACATCAGCAACTGAAAACGAAATTTATTTTCTACCTCAATAACTGTTTCGGCGCAAATGAAATTTTCGGAATGCTGAATTATTTTTAAAGTTTATTTGGGACAATAAATCTTTTGTTTGTTTAACGGCTCCTTTTATAGCGCAGCAAAAATATACTATTGCAACTGTAAAAATCAAATTTTGTTGTTGTTCACTCAGGTTTGCAGAAATAGTTGCCATCGACAAGTTATCTATTGCCTCGCTTTGAATTGTCAATAATGAAGAAAGGGATTTTGTAATCACAGCATAGTTATGATTTTTAATGAATTTTGCAGCATTACGTTGTACAGCCATAGTTATCAACTATTAAAAATGAAAAGCACTGATACTCGGCACAACGTAAACGAAAGTGCAACTTGTAATATTACGTGAATTTATTTAATGAACATCAATGCGGTTCGTGTTCGTCACCATAGGTTCAAAATCAAGTGCCTGTATAAAAACACTGCTTTGCTTTTCTTATTTCCATCATAGGTTCAAAATGAAGTGCCTGTATAAAAACACTGCT
>JAOEHV020224533.1:0-12849 GCA_025447995.2 Isaurus tuberculatus | reverse complement strand
CCCCCATCTGCCACAATCATTGTCCCCCCTCCCACTGATGCCCACTTTCATTGGTTAGTGTCGATTGATTTTCAGTAAACAAACAGGCCCTTTGCGATATCTTTTTCTTTTTGGTGTCCTCTCTCTCAATGTTTAGGTAACTACAATACTAGAGATAATTTTGTGTCACAAAAGTCCACGTTGAGCAACCTAGAATACATTTTACAAATACTTTCGAATGTCGCCAAGAATATTCGAGTAAAACTTACTAAAACGGTTGAATCTTAAAGTAACGACTTTTAAATCTTTAATCCGTTTTAGTGTATTTTTATATTGTTTTGGCGGATTTTAATTATATTCGAGTAACTACTGTCGTTTGTTTGGAGACTAATTATCAAGACACGAAAATACGTGAATCAATTCGCTCAAGGAAACGCTTCGATATGACTTTACATTATGAGGCTTTAGGTTTTTAAAAGCCTTGAATGATCACTCTTTGTTATTTTGACAAAAATACTGACTTATTTTATTTGAATATTTTTTGTGTGTGTGCGGCCATCTTGAATATAACGTAACTTGGTTGTAGTGTCAGTCTCCTCTTTATTGATACAATTGAAAAGAAAGAGTGTAGGCATATGAAGCATTTATATACAGTGCAACTCAGTGACCTCAAAGTTGAGAGTATATGATCATCGCCTGACAAAAGAGTGCCGTAGTTGATGTTTATCTCTTCTCTTCCAGCCACAAATCCCAGGATCCAAAAACTGGTTCTAAGGCATTTTAAATACTCGTGCAACTACATCTTCTGCCCAAGTTGAATCCATTTTCCAGTTTCTATCCTAAACTAAAGAACACGTGCTACCAATAATTGTGATAATCATTCCAGCCATATCCTATACGCTTTACGCTGTTACTGTATGTTATTAATTAAGGAGTTTACGATAGGATGACGGCTGATGCCGCCGACGGCAGACGGAAGTAAAACTTTCAGAAGCCTGGTTACCAAGCGTTTTCTGTCATGCGTTGCGTTTCGTGGCAAACTTCACATTCGCTGATTTATCGTTACAGAGAAAACGTGAGTATTTGTAGCAATATTTTATACTTTTTTATCATAATTGTTTGATTTTGTGTAACTTGGTAATATTTAAGTCTTTATTGCATCAGGATAGTTATGTTTTAACCATCAAAATTCAGAATTTTGCCAAATTTCTTGAACTAAAATTTCCCGCTTTTTTTCTGTGTTTATAGCTTCAACAAATTTGTCTGCGAATATGGCTTCAGATAAAACGAGGTGAGTTATAAAAAAGTTAAAATCGTCTTTGCATTCAATTTTTTTTATCGAAATGCGATAGCTTTTGAGTTGGTGTCACTGACTGGCCAGTATACCGGTAGGGCGTTTGAGTCGAAGTCGAAAGTTGTCAAGATTTTATTTTCCCGCCAAAGCGACGTTCAGTGCATTCGTAACAATCGAATTTGGCGTGGAGAACGAAGTGCTTGACCCAGTCTACCCACTGCCTTTTTACGCCGTCGCCGAGCAAGCCGTTGTCTTTATATCGTAAGCTCCCTACTATCTCGTGTGCAAAAAAAAAAATTAACTATGCCATGCTTACGAAGCCCAAAAAAGCCGAAACAGCTAAACAACATGGCCTAAGTGTCCATATTAGTTGCTGCAAGTATATTTAATAAAAAAAACGCACGTGCTACTAATTTACTTGTGTCTATCGTAAAGAGGTCAGAAAAATGTTTACCAGGTTCTGTTCCGAGTTAACCTGCGATTGATTCGTGTTCCAATCAGGGGGAGTTAAGGACTTTCATGGTTTAGCTTTGTTAAAAATGGCAGCAAAGTGAAATTGTTGCTAAATACCTGTTCTTTGGTGGTCCATGCTCCAACAAAATCCGTGATAACATGGAGAAGGTTGTAACCAACTGACACACCAGGTCTGTTAATAAAAACAAAAATTAGATTAAAATAAAAAAGGGGAAAGAGACGCAGCAAAAAAAAAAAAAAAATGAAAATAAGAAAAGGAAGATAAAAAAGATGATAATGAAGATGACGTTGAAGAATATATGATGATGAAGAGTAAAAAGAAAAAAAACATCGAACAAAATCGAAAAATAGTTACACTGATAATGAAAAAACTGATAATAATAATGGTGATAATCAAAATAACCATAATAATTATCGTACTCCTTAGTACAGACTAAGTCTATTTAAAAATATATTATAATTCATCATAGGCAGATCCAGGGGGGAGTGGTGGTGGTTTTTTAGGTTGTTAAAAATTCTTTATCGAGTTTTTTATACTTTTACAAGTACTCTAGAGTATGGCGGCGCGGTTGGTGCCGTTGGTAAGATCTCTGCCTTCCAACCACAAGTCCCAGGTTCAAGTTCCTCGACTCTGCCGAAATTTGGATATTTGTGTGACCTTCTTTTCCGCCAAAACTTACTTAGTTTCCCAGCCTTACGAGGTCGGTAAATGAGTACCAGCTTCGGCTGGGAGCTAGCCTGCGATGGATTGGTGTCCCGTTCAGGGGGAGTCAAGGACTGTCATCCGCTTAACACTACGGAAACCGGAGATAAGCACACGCTCAAATGGGCCACTAGGCTCGTTAAAAGATTTAGCTTAGATAGTAATGGGCGAGAAAAAAAGAACGAACATAAAAGATAGATATACTTACACTAATGCCTGTTTCAAAAGTCGCGCCACTGCCGTGCCGAACTAAATTCAAGAACAGTAGTCGACGCTAGCACGGCAGTAGCACGACGTTTGACCATTTGGTACGGCTACTCCAATTTGGTTCGATACGGCAAATACGTTCGGCATGGTTTCATACGTCGTAACACTGTCGTGCCGAACTCAATTCATAAATTATAAAAATGTACAGTGCGCATGCTAAACCTGATCTCGTGCTAAACAAAAACGGCGGCCGTCATATTGAATATTAATTATGTAATTAACCGTTGGACACGTTTGACAGATTTAAGTCACTGCTGTGCCATCGCCGTGCTCTTGCCGCTTCCAATTCTATTTAGTTCGAAACGGCAGAGGCGCTACGTTTGAAACAGGCCTAAGTTTTTTCTTATAAAAACATGTTTTTTTTTCGGGTCGCACTTGCGCCGAATTTTAATTTAGCAGAGCAAAATGTCTCTCCAAATTTTGACCAAAACAAAATTTGTCATTATTTAGATAAATTGTATGCGGTCACAGAGTACGCAAAAGCTAAACTCTGTAAAATTTCTGTCACTGCTTACACAATACTTGTTTTTAAAAAAAAACCTTGGCCATGATGAGGCGAGATGTCAGGTTTAAACGTAAAAACATTTTCTTTTTGTTTTTATTGAACTTGAATTGTCAAGCTCAGTTACAGCAAATGCCTGCAGCCCTTTTCTTTTACGGGACCCAAGGCAAAAGTAGCCAACTTGCAAGTCTCATTCTAATTTCCGTTTGATTGTTGGTAAGACTTGAATTCGGCCAGGATTATAAATACTGAAGTCCAAAAGGTAACTACCATTCTTATTTTAAAGTATTAAGACTCAAAGAGACAGCTGATACGAACATCGCGAGTTTCGAAAGAAAATGTATATCTCAAGTTCGACAGTTCGTAGGCGCGGCATCTGTCTTCGATCAGTTGTCAAACTTGACATTCGGTATCACCCGTTCAAAGGATTGCCCAGTCTTGGCAAAAAGGAACCTTTGAAGTTTTGTCGCGCAGCAAAATTTTTGGAAAGGAAGAGCATATTTATTTACAGTGGTCGCACTTGCAAAACTCGTGAGCTAACGGATAAAGTTGGTAAAACAAACAATATTCGAGCAAGTGTGACCCGCCCTTAAGTAACTGACGTTTAAATTTATGTGAGGTGCAATAAACTAAATATTCACATATTTTTATTCAATTTCAAGCGCCCTGAATAAAGTTTTCTTATTCTTATTTTAGCCTCAGCGTTCTTACGATGTTCTTAATTTTTTCCGGCTTTCAACCTCAACATCCTTATAACGGATGTTCTTATAAAACAGATAGTAATAAAAACGGGAGGAGCCAAAGTGCCAAGTTTAAAACTAACGTTGATTAAAAAATACGTGTTTTATCGACTCGCTGAGGTGCTTCCATAGGTTTTTAAAAACTGTTCGACAAGTTTAATTTCACTGTGTTTTCTGACAAACGTTGACTTCGTCAATTTGTGTTAAACAATGCCATTAACGATTATGTGTGCAAAGTTCACGCAGTAATGTGACTAATGACCATAAAATGTTGAAGTGTATTCAAAACCGCATCCAAACCAAATTATCAGTAGCAGAACCATTAATCTGAGGTGTGAACAAAAGACTGGCCACGGTAAATTCTGAGAAATGAAAAACACTACCTTTATAGCACATGAAAAACTATTTTTAAAATTTTTCAAAAAAATAGGGAGTGGTTATTGATTTTTTTTTTCACTTTTTCTGTTTGCAAAATGCCCGGCCTTCTGCGTCACGTGCCACCTGATTACAGGAGTCACGATTTGATCATGTGCTGGTCACACAATAAAATATATAGTGCAGCAATTGTGACAAAACAACAATGCTTTATTTACGAAATGTTACAAATTCTACAATACAAATTTGATTGTTTACAGACAGTCTAGTAAAGAAAATGAGGGCTTTTTAGGGACTGCAACAAAGGACTCGTCAAAAAATTTGAGCATTAGTCGTAAAATGCGTGGTTTGTAACACTGGGGTCGTAAATTCGAACTTTGAGCAAGATTTCGTACAAATACGTGTTTAATTATTACAGCCGTTTTCACTTGCACATACAGTCCTGCAGTTTTTTCGTACGTCATAATCGATTTTTTGGTGGACGTCAACCAAATCTCGTTTGATAAGAGATAAGGGCTGGCTCCATTAGTCAATAATCTAAAAAAAGTACTTAGCTTTTGTCTGAAACAGCTTATGGTAACTCAATCAAAAGGCGGCCGATTTGTCATGCTGATATTTAAAATCATTTTGGTATTTTTCTTTCAACAAAATGAACCATGCTGTTGGAAAGAAAAACGTTCGAGTCTAGGTTGACGTAAAAGAGCTGCTGACTGATAAAGAACTTCGCAGAATGCTTATTACTAGTCTTGAAGCAGAAAAACTTACATTTCAATCAGGGGGGGCCTTGTAGAGTTCACTTCAGTTTCAACCAAAGGCAAACAAGCAAATATTAAACCAAACTGAAAAAAATTATTAAAAATGCTACATCATCAGCTATTTACCATTCTCTGTTTAGTATTGCTAATAGTAATACACTATTTTTTTTTATCAGAACGTCTTGTTTTTGGGCCAAGGCTGAATGTTCTCAAATATTTTGGGGATTCTAGCTTCAAATGTTCTTTTGTTAAACACAATTATGACTTTTTTTATCGTGTTTGGTTTTAGCCTGCGAGGCAGCCGGCCCAGGCTCTTTCAACTGTCGATATAGTCCTGACTAAACCGGAGGTTTACGTTTAGAGTGTATGCGGCGCAGGCTAGTTTAGTTTATGAAACACAATTTAGTCACTGGCTGCTGTCCAGAAACTGTATGTGTATCTAAGAAGATACGAGCTTCGATATTTGATATACAGAAAGAGAAAATAACGAGTCCTGCAAATTGTTTTCGTATGTAGTTGCAAATAATGTTGCACTATCGACTATTTGCCGATTCCATGACTTTGTGCTGTAATGTAATGCATCGATCAATTCGAAGCTTAAACATCCCCCCCCCCCGGGGCAACCCCGCGGGCATTTGAACTTTTAAAATTTTGATGCTCAAATTCCCCACCCCCGGGACAACATTGCCGATCAAATGCCCCACCATTTATTCAACACTTCTGTCTGAAAAATCCTCCAAACAATTAACGCCACCTTCTGCAACAGTACTATCTGCCATTTTGCTCCGCGCCGATCACTTCAAATGCCCGACCCTCTCCCTCCCTTACGTTCAAATTCCCGCCCCCGTGGGCATGAAAGCTGGTGGGGGGGGGATGTATAAGCTTCGATTTGATCGATGCATAACAAAATAAAGTTCTAGGTCATTCCTCAGCCTCGGGTGTGTTCTTAGCATGTTCTTAAATTTTGGCCGATTTTCAGCCTGGCGTTCTTATAAAAAGGGTTCTTATAAAAAAAAGAGTGTAGCCTCAACACAAATTATTCTTTTGAAAGCCTTGTACAGGAATTGAAAAAACAAAAGCGATTGAGTGACAGTTCAAGGGAAATAAACCTAGGCTGAGACAGATGACTAAGTTAAACCAACAGAGATGGAGAAGGGGCATTTTGCATACTTAATGAAAAAGTGATCTTTCTGTGGCATTTTTCTTGTGCTAAAGAAACACAGCCACATTGCACAATATTGAACAATTATTCACCAAAGTGGAAGTGAATAGTGGTGGGTATTTACCGAGCTGTGAAGCGGCAAGGTAAATATCCAGCACTTTCACTGACACTGAGGTGAATAATTGTTTTAGTATATACCACACAAGCTCAGAATAACTAGCAGATCAAACAGTAACTTTATTTGTGACAATATACTGACAAAATTGGTAATGGGAATGCGGTTTTGTTTTTCTTCAGCTGCTCAGAGGTGAATAGTACTTGGCTAATCACCTCCAAGCTAGCCAATCAGCATGCACGAAAAGTACTATTCACTTGTGTGGTATATACTAATATAAAATATTAAAATTTGTAAAGTCTGATAAATCTTGAGCAAGTACAAACTTTGGTATTGTGTTTGTAATATTTTATCTCGAATTCTCCCAAACACACTTTGGTCAGCAAAAGCCTGTGAAAACACAGCAAATTAGTGTTTTATTTCTAAGTGTTGCAGCACAATTACCTTTTCAATCACTACAACTGGCCATAGCACTGCATCATTCAGTCTCACTTCATACACTGGCTTCTGTTCCAACTTGGTGCAAGAGACATTTTGAACATCAACCTGAAAAAAATAATTTATTAAAAACTTTTCTACATGATGCAAAATTCTCTATTAAGATTTAATTTCTCTCATTTTTATTTTGGCAAAGTATTACAATGAAATTATTTGAGAGGAACTAATTCACAATTTATTACAGGGTCAGATTGTAATAACACTTTGAAGTAGTTATAGAGAATTAAAGAACAAATCTTGTTCCAGTATCATGTTGGATGCTTGTCAGTATTTGACACCCTTTTAAGCAATCTAGGCTTTATATTCATCATCATATCGTCATCCTCACTCACTGCCGTTGCAATGACCATCACTGTCATCATATAATTATTCATCATTACATCATCATTGTCATCATTACATTGGCATCATTGACAGTAGCAGCATTACTGACATTATCATCTTCATCATTATCATGTCTTATGATGAAGCATGGGGCCCTATTATAGGGGGTCAGACGTTCCGCAAACTGCCGTATTTTTTCTCATCATACCGTTAACCGCTCCCATTTTTCCGTAAAAACCGCAACTTACTATGATTTGTTAACCGCAAACCGCCGTGAAAATGAGGAAATATCCGTAATCCGACTCCCAAAATGGTCTGAAACCGCCTAACCGCCAGATTATAATAGGGCCCCAAGCATTGCTTCCCCTAAACTTTTGTCCTAATAGGTGCATTGTTTTTGCATATGAAAAATTTGTTTCCCATATTTTGCCCTAAAACTCAGTAAATCCTTTAATTAAAAAGGACAATTTGTAGAAAATTATTATCACTAAGTTCATCTTCAGAGAAGGGGGTCTGACATGCCTTAGAATAAATTTAAAACAAAACAAATGCCTGAAAAAATCAGATGCTCTGAGTGGGAGTCAAACCCGCAACTCACAGATTCATGAACATTTCTCTATCACTGGTTGCAGCTAGTAAGTTAAGACATGAGGCTCTGTGGCCTCAAAGATGGAGACACACTCACAATAATGAAATACATAGAGGAGGGCAACCATGCAGTGTCCAACCCACAAGTAGAGGACATTGGTAAAATGGATGATGATGGTGAGGAGGGTGATGTGTGGTACTTAATGGGATGAGAACTGTGTCATATTATGACAAAATCCAAAGAAAAACTGTAAAACAAAGTTAACACCAAATATTCTGTTCCACTTTACTAGTTGGCTTAAATGCAAAATAAAAAAAACAAACAAAGATTCATGTGTTAATAAGCCAGAGTTCCCCAGTGTGAAGTTTCCCAGACAGTGAGATGTTTCATTTTGATGGTGTGAACACACAAAGTGCATGCAAGTTCTATAATTATGTGGTAGAAGTAGGTAACTCAGGAGTGGATGCAGGAATGTGAAAAGGGAGGGGCACATCGAGTGCCGAAGGTGCCAGTTTTGTAGGGGGGTCTGGGGGCATGCCCCCCAGAAAATTTTTGAAAATTTGAGATAAATTTCTTACTCATTTAAGCACTTTGAGACAAATTTCGTACTCATTTAAGAATAATTTCTTGCTCGTAAACTTTGTTCAAATAAAGAGTTTAAACAAATAGAATACGTGGTATTTTTGTAAAAAAAGAAAATCCCAAAAGAAGGGGCACTGGCCCCCTAGGTCCCCCCCATTGGATCCACTACTGTAACTAATACTTGAAAATAAATTATTTAGAAAGCAATTTTGAAGTGCAGCTGAAAAATACCTTGTTTAATCTTATACCAAGTGCCTTGACAAGAGGCTCGAATAAATCTGTTGCCTCAGGGACGGCTACATATTCCCCTTGTTGAAAGAGTGAAGCCCTTCTTTCCACTGTAGGGAACCGCCTGGTAAGTGTTCATTAAAGGAGAGTAGTTGAAGTTGATACATTCTAATTATATTTGCTAATTGAATCATAATTCGTTCGTTTACTAAAACATCGTTGAACAAAAATGTGAAACACTATTTTTGGACTTACCTGCAAAACAGAACTTTGTCGAGTCCTCTTTCAAACCCGGGGTCTACAAGAATCCATATTCCCCGAATACTCATGGGGGAAACTATGTTCAGACAGTATTTTACCGAAGTTTTAAAAAAATTCGAAAATACTTTAATAGTTCCGCCATAATCCTATCAAAGATAGTACCCAGTCTTTCTGGAGCAAGAAATTGTATAGGGCCTGGAGCTTGGTAAATCCAATTTGAAGTAGCATGAAAAAAGTAGTGATCATGTTTTTTAAGTCTTTAAAAAATCAGATTGAACAGATGACTTAAATTCTTCTTTTATAATGAACAACGTGTGTTCAAAATCGAATCTAGAAAACCGTTAAGACATTGTATATTTAATTAGAACTTTTAAATCAGAGCATTTTGTGAGCCTTCGATACTGCATTTTGTCACGTTACTATCTTTAAGTTGTTTAGTTGTAAACCAACGACCTTGTTTGACCTTCACGGTGTGTCCATAGTCCATTTCCGCTAGCAAGCAAAGACGTGCTATGTGAAACAATTCTAATATGAGTTATTCAGTTCATTTCTTGTACATTTTCACAGATTTGCTTTGTCTAAAACACCTAGCTTTTCGTATTCAAGGTTTTGACTTAAAAAAAGGAAATTGTTGTGACAATGCTACTCATCTTAAATTTCATGTCATGTTGCGTGGGTCCCCATCGGCGACGCACGATAAACTTTGAACTGTCAATAGGAAATATTTATAAACTGACAGAAATTTTACCCACTGCATTCGTAGTTAAATTCTTTAGCGAGAAGGAACGCAATGGGAAGCCTAAGGGGAGAGAAAACAATCCCACACGAAGATACTTTTGAAAAAAAACGCAAACGAAATGGAGAGATTAATGGAAACACCTTCAAATCAGAAGAAAAAAACGAAGAGGCGAAAACTACAACCAGCAAACTCTCCATAAAAGCAAAGCTTCGATTTCCAAGGCAAACTGCGAAACCAGCAACAAAGTCGAAAATCTTTGATGTCTTCGCTTTGATATGGTTTTCAGCAGAATGTATTATCTGTTATGGGATTTTACTAGCTATTGTTGTAGCGGTATCTCCTTTACTCATAACGTACAATATTTTGAAGGCACTAGAATTGTCTTTTGCGTTGGCAACGCGGGGCGCACGTTCCGTCACTGGGCAAGACGCTATTTGGCGACAAGATTCCGACAAGAACCGACTTATTATCACAAGTGTTCTGATTGTACCCGAAGTTAAGACTATTGAAAAAGAGCTAGAGAAATTTCGTGAAGTTGTTTTAGAGCGTATGGTCAAGGCGAAAAATGAGAGTGGTGAACTGCTCTATCCCCGAGTCCGCTGGTGCATTAGACCAGGTTACTTTCAGTATTTTTTCGAAGAGGAGAAAAATTTCCAGATTGAAAAGCACGTTTTCAAATATGAAGGGGATGTACCAACTTCAAAAGAGGAACTAGAGAAAATTGTGTCTAAGTTAAGTGGAGATCCTCTGCCCGATGATCTTTCTCCGTGGTATTATTGTATTATTCCAACAAATTTTGGTAGCAAGGACATAGCCGTGGTCTTTAGAATGCACCACAGCATGGCAGATGGTGTTTCATTAGCAAGGTTTTTGATTGGAAAATTACCAGATTATAAGATCCCGGAAAAAGAGCCCGTCAAGTTTTCCTCTAAGAGAAAAGTTTTAATGCTTGCCAAAGCTTTTTTTATTATGGCACGTGTATTATTTAAGCAAATATTCAGGTCAACAAACAAATCAGTCTTACATGGTCCTGAGCTTTCTGGTGTGAAAAAAGTTGCATGGTCTTCTGCCACTGATCTGGAATTAATAAAAAAAATCAAAACTGTCACTGGTACTACCATTAACGATGTGTTAATGACCTGTATTAGTATGGCTATTAGTGGTTATTACAAAAGACGAGGATTACAAAGTCCACTGGACTTTGAAGCTTGTATTCCAGTTGATGTTCGGCCTTTTAAAAAAGAGATGACCTTTGAGAATCGTTTTGCAGTTGTGTTCTTGAATTTGCCCACAAGAATTAATGGTGCACTGGCACAACTTTCAGAAACAAAGGCAAGAATGGACATTATCAAGCTTTCTGGTGAGCCAATGAGCATGGCATGGCTCATGCATTTGGCAGTTGTTTTCTGTCCAGAGTTCCTTGTTAAACCACTCCTAGGTTTCATCTGCAGCAAAACAAGTTGTGTATTGTCCAATGTGCCAGGTCCACAGGTTCCCATTCAGATAGCCGAAAAAGAAATAAAGTCCATTAACTTTTGGCCACCACAGCGAAACATGATTGGTATTGGGCTCTCAGTCTTCACTTATGCTGGTAAAGTGTTTGTTGGTGTACAAGGTGATGTTGCTATTATGACAGACCCAAGTGTAGTTTTAGAGGAATATAGCAGTGCTGTAGAAGAATTATCAAAAGCTGTCCTTACTCCTGAAAACAATGATAAAATTGTAACAAACAGTTGATTATATTTATCACATCACAACATTTCAAAATGAAGTAATCGACCTTCACTATACCATGTTTTATTTTACAATAGCATTGGCATATCCATTTATTGTGTCTCCAAATGAAAAGTTTAACCTATTTTGAAAATATAATTTTGAAGTATTTACTTAAGTTTACCAACAGGAAGTTCTGTCTAGACTTTTAATGTTTCTTGAATTTCATTCAAAGTTTCTGCAGTTTTTCAAATTGAAAATAATTTTATTTAATTATTAAAAAAGAAGAGTCAAAACTTAACACAAAAAAGCTTAAATATTTAAATTTATTACATATGCATAATCCATATAATAGAATGGTCATTTGAAAAACAACACATATAAAGTAATGCGGAGACAAAAAAACTCGAATTTTTTCCGAGTTTTTTGTTTCCACATCAGTTTATATGTCATATGATCTATTCAGAAAAACTTCATGTTTTAAAACATTACAAACCAATTTCAGAAGTTAGAAAACTTGTGAGATTTCCTAAAAAATTAAGATTTACAGCTCAGAACAAGCCAAGGCTTCACTTTTTTAAAATTAAATTTTTTTTCATTGTCATCATGTGTTGGTTTTGTTGTAAAAATGTCATCTTTTACAGCTCTTCTGAAATTCATTTAGAAATCTATACTTATACAGTTAACTTGTAATACGTATTACAATTTTAATTAGTTTTTCAAGGTTTATAAAATATTTTTTTAAATTTGCATAAGACAATAGCAATGGAAAAATCCCCAAAAATTGCCTGTGCAATAATTTGAAATTGAGAATCAAGTTTACTTATTGCAATTTTAAAAGATAATTACAAAAAGTGGTTTCTATTTTTCTTAAAAATTGAGTATACAGAGAATTCTTCCACTGTTTATTGCTTCAAGGGTCACATAAAATAATTATTTTTCTACATTCCAGCCTCTGCGACTGAAAAATCATATGATTTGCCACTGGTTATCATGTCTAGTTGTTATAGATCTGGTATCTTTAATAACATTATTTTGACTTGATGTTTTTATAACATTTTGATCAAAACCAAATATTCCCAAGGTTTTACATTAACGGCAAAAGGATAGTTTCATCACCTTAGCAAAATTTTATAAGTTAGAATAAAAATATTTGATCAAGTAACTTTACAGAAAATAGCAGTAATCTGAATAAATTAAAAGAAGTTAAATTATATTTTCAACCATAGAAAATGTGTATGTTTTCTAATATTCCCATGTGATTTTAGATAAAATTTGAGATTCCTATTCTTGGTAGTTAAATTTTTTAAAAATTTGGTAAACTTTACAGCTAAATAAAAAAAACTAGATAAAATAAAAAAAAACTACAGATAATAATTGGACCAATTTTTCAATCCTTTCAATTTTTATTAAAAATTAAAAGTTTTGCCATTTTTGAAAATTTTGATAAAAAGTTTAACCCTTTGACTCCCAAACCGGCCACAGACTATGGTACTAACTTAAAAAATTCAATCTTTCTTAAACAAGAAAATCATGCTTCGATTTTGGT
>JAOEHV020224532.1:0-17739 GCA_025447995.2 Isaurus tuberculatus | reverse complement strand
GGTAACCTCCCAGCTAACCTAAATCCCGAGCCTAGTGGTCCATGGGACCGGCACTTATCTCCATACAGTTTCTAAAGTGTTCGGCGGATGATTGTCTGACTCCCACAGGACCTGACACTAGTCCACCGCAGGTAACCTCCCAGCTAACCTAAATCCTTTTCCGAGCCTAGTGGCCCATGGGACCGACGCTTATCTCCAGTTTCCGTAGTGTTAATCGGATGAGAATCTCTAACTTTCCCTTGACTAGTGTGGCGGTCTGAGATTGTCATCGTGCTGAGATAGTATTCTGACTACTACGCATGCTCAAACTTGAATAGCGTTAAGCTTAGGAGTTTTGCTGTGCTCGGAGTTCCATCGTTAACACTTTCAATCGTTAGGGTTAGGAGTTTAACATCTGCGGACTATGTATTAGGGTTCGGGTAAGGATTATTATACCACCTTAAGCAGCTCCTTGTCAAATAATCCTCCTAAAAAGCTAAATCCTTTTCCGAACCTAGTGGCCCATGGAGCCGGCACTTATCTCCAGTTTCAGTAGTGTTAAGCGGATGAGAGTTATTGACTCTCACTGGACGGGACACTAATCCATCACAGATTAGCTCCCAGCCGAAGCTGGTACTCATTTATCGCCTTCGTAAGGATAACCCATATTCAACGAATAAATATCATAGAAACAGAGATTATTCGTTTTTATTCACGAGTTTTTTGGACCATATCACTCGCTCGCGGACTTGCTCGTTCGTGATATGATACAAAAAACTCGTGAATAAAAACGATATCAAGTTATTAACATTTTTTAATTTGTTTATTACACAATCTAGGGTAAATTCAACAACATATAAACACGAAAAAGAATCATTTACAATATCACCAACGTTTACATGTCGCGCGAAAGGATCAAGTTTCAAAAGTTAATTTCGTTTGAAAAAAGGCGGGAGGAGTACATCGCTAAACTCGTGATACAATAATATAAGCTCTGTGATTGGCTGAAACATTTCTATCGGATCACTTCATTTGACCATTTTGTATGGTATTTCTTTACGGCTTTATCACATGGATATCTACCCTTCATGTGTAATACATAGAGGATATTACATGCCCGCACGTGGAAACGAATTTTATCTTCGAGTGTTCCAAGTTGATATCGCACTCGTGAGCTGTGCTCACTCGTAAGATATCGACTTGAACACTCGAAGATAAAATTCGTATCCACGTGCGGGCATGTAATATTTTGTTTATTATATTGACACCGATTAAATACCAGGACAACTATAAAAAAATAATAATAAAAATAAAAAAATAAAATAAATAGATAAATAATTTTAAAAAAATCTAAAAAATTAAATTAAATTAAATTAAGACAAATTATTGGCAAGACTGAAGTAGTTATGACAAGCTTGATATATTCACATAGTGAAAGATAAAAATGTTAATTTGTTATCTACACTGGTACCAATATTTTCGTCACTCGAGAAATCTTGGTATTCCATCGGTGCTATATAATAAATATCATAAAAACAATGGTTCATTACTTGGTAGTTTTATTTAAAAGAAGCTTATTGATCATGAAGTTGTCTGCTTCTTCTAAAACATACAGAGAGGCCAATATTTGAGCCATAAAGAAGCGAATATTGTGTACGTTATCGTCCTTCGCTAGAAAACAAACCAGTTGATCATTTGAATTATTCTTACGCCCTTACTAATGTCTGATTACTCCTTGCTAATATTGTCTATTTAATAGACTGACAACTTGTATTTCATAATTAAGAAATACCTCAGTCATGCCTCGGCGGCATTGATGAGCAATATAGTTTTCAAGTGTTGACAAGTGTTTATTAACGTTAGCCCTCGTACAATATAAAGCTCTTTGATGCTGAACTTGCTGAAGCGCGGATTAACACCACGTTTTCAACAAGCATGACTTGACTGGTACGTGACCTCAAGTTGTTTAATAAGAAAGAACGCATCTTAAGGAATACGAACGTCAATTGGACTTGGAGGCAGTGTAAATTAATCCGCAATTACGTTTTGATCTTTTGGAACAAGTTCGTTCCCTTTCCATATACTTCTCTATATCCGATGACATGATACCAAAACGAAATTTGGTTCCCGTCAATTTATCCAAAACAATTTTAGTTCCGTTTTTATTAATTCCCAATGATAATTTTGTCCTTGTACGAAGTTTTATTTTAGTATCATGAAAGCTGGAAAAGGAAACCGTTCTGAACTAAATTCTCATAGCCTGTGGCTTTTGGCAGGTACCTTTTAAGATTTCGAAAAACTGAATAAATCCCAGCATGAATTTATTGTAAAATTTTCCAAATATTGCGCAGGTCGTTTTTGTCGTGTGAATGCAGTACGAGCTTCATTAAAGAACGAAATTCATTTATAGTATAAGTAATAATAATTCATTTTGATATCATAGCGCTTATTTCTTGCTTAAGCTCTAAGCAAATACAAGTGTAACGAAGGTTTTATTTTGTTGCAATGAGTGAATAACTCTGGTGTCCCTACTCTAGCCTTGATTGTGGTTTCCATCGGTAGAGTAGCTAGTTTTCCAACTACAATCCCGACTTCCACTCACAGCCTTGCATGGCCAGAGCAGGGACCGCACGTGCTTCTAGCGTAGTCATTAAAAAGAGAGAGGTAAAAAATGTGATTGCGCTTTATCTTTTAGAACTGCAAACAAAGACTGCACAAATGAGATACGTAACAAAAAAGATGTAAAACAATGGACACTGATTGCCGACAAACTATTAAATATAAATCAACGCGCGAGATGAAATAAAAGAACTCGAATGATAGTCGCAACTTATATTATAGACACAGGGTTCAAACAGTAGACAGTCTTAAAAAGTCCGCTGCAGCTGCTCGTATATCTTTTTTAGTAACTAAGATTTCACCTCAGTGAAATGGACACACCACAACACCAGGATCACTACCCTGCTCTTTTCGATAAATGTGTGGGTTCATTTGAGTCTCATCAACAGAGAGACTGGATCTATGATATAACGTCCTTATACGGGAATACACAAAGGTATAACCATTTGCAGATGTTACAACAGAGGCAGCACCTTCTCCTCAGTTATTTTAAGACCCTAAGTGTTGGTCCAGCCGGAAATCGAACCCGAGCCTCCCCCCTCGATAGACTGGCATCTTACCAACTATGCTAACCAGGCGGCGGTTTAGCAATAAATTTGTTTTGATATTAAACAGCTCCTAATAAATTTACTTCAGCGTTTTAAGTAGAGTTTAACTGATGTGAGTGTTAATGGTTGACTAAAGCCTAAAGGTGAACATTGTAAAAAAACCATACTCGAAACATTCGATTTTAAAATCTAAAAAATTTAATTAAGGTTGAAATTTTTACGATCATCGTCGTAAGTAAAAAGCTGGCGTGCCGAGCGTTAGTCCTTCGTAAGAGCGACACCAAATCGCTTCCTTGTTTTTTTAATAAGTGTGAGATGGATGTTTGTGGCTTTGAAGCTCTATTGGCAAAAGCGTTGCACCGGTACCCTTTTTTTTATTAAGAACCAGTAAAATTTTGCCCAGGCTCAATGTTCTTATTTTTTTCAAAAATTTGAGGCTCAAAATGTTCTTATTTTTTGGGCGTAAAATTGTGTATTTTACAGCAGATGACAGTACATGCAGTTCCTACAGCTGGAGTATACTTGTATTAAAATAATAAGTAACGAAATTTGTGACGACTGCTTGCCACGCTCATTTTGCTATTTTTCTTTTTTTTAAATTTTTATTTCAGCCTCAAATTGTTCTTAAATTGTTCTTATTTTTCGGGCGATTTGAACCTCACTGTTCTTATTAAGTGTGTTCTTAATAAAAAAAAGTGTATTGCATGCATAGATCACAAGTAAGAATCCCTTTGAAGCCTGTTTTTATAAACAGGCTTCCCTTTCGTTTAAAGATTCTTGACATTGTGGTTGCTAACTAACCGCGGTACATTGATGGATCCTTCAAAATTGACCTGCTTCCAACAACGGTGGTTTTATGGCTCAGTTGCACCGGTACCGCAGAAGTCAAGGGCCGACTCCCGTTGAAGCATAAATTTTCAGGCTTTTCTTTGGCCATTGCTTATGGTGGCTTACCTAACCATGAAAACTGTACACAACGTCGTCGCTAAATGACAGCGGTACAAAGTCAATCACAATAATTGAAACAAGTAATGTTTGTTTTAAATCCTATATTTTTCAGAATTATTTTGCCATTTTCCCTATCTGCGATAAAATTTTCAAATTTACCAAGGGGCCAATTTAGCTTCCTTAAGCTATAGTTGACTATTACAATTTTCAACTAAACGGAAGACAAACCTTTTCCGGTTTGACATGATGGGAGTTGCCACAAACTCGTGTTAGCATATGGTCAAGTGTTCAGCGGTAAATTAAATAAAATATAAACTCGCCATATGCAATCAACTTGCTGTTTTAGCGCTGTTTCCTCCTGTCTCAATTAAAATGACTCTAGATTTATTTGATATAGTTTCGATTGGAAGCTTTTTTTTGGGTTGCATTTTTCATATCTTCTAAGGGTTAAAAAATATGATATCACTTCACGAAAAAATGGTCCAATGAAGTGATCCGACAGAAATACTTTCAGCCAATCACATAGCTTGTATTATTGTATCAATGCGAGTTTGGTGACGTACGCCTCCCATCCCTTTTTGAAACAGGTTTTGAAAATTAAAATCATGGCTTCGTTGCGGTTTTATTAGGGTAAATTTAGAGATAGAGTTCTAACTGTCGCATTTGTGAGTTGAAAACAACTTCCTCAACCTCTGGCTTTCGCTACCGAATTCTAAAGAGTTTTTGTTTGTTAAAAAGTGTTTCATCAGTTTTCAACGACCTTTATAACACAGTAAATTTTTCAAAGTGCAAAAAATTCATTTCAGAAAACGTCATTTTTATAATCAGTGTCTAAATAAGTTTTTTAAACTCTGTTTTTTGGTCTTACAAGGCTCAAAGACCACTAGATAAAGGGAAGGGATTGAGAATTAAATGAGAGCCAGATGTCGAGGAAATTTAGTCTTAAAAAGTTGGTTAAAATCAAAGGAAAGAAGAAAGATGGAAGGGAATTTCACAAACGAGAAGCACGAGTAAAGAAGCTTGAGGAAGGGGGGGGGGGAGGGGGGAGTGAATAGGGGTACTCAAGTCCGCCGATCCGCGTTAGTTTTAGTGGCAAATCCGTCAATCCGTTATTTGCGCTGCGATCCGGATCCGCAGACCAATAGTAAAACAACAAAAACTGCTGACGAAAGTGATCTCAAAAATTGCATCGAAAAATTTGTCGCTTCAGCACAATGACGTTCATTTCTTCAAGGGACTGGGCCAGCCGGCAGATTATTTTCAACCCGACACACAAGTCACATGCAAAGGCCAAGGATGCCTAAAAATCCGCTGTCTAAACGAGCTTCAGAATCCGAAATCCGACCAGTGAAGTGGTTATAGTCCAAAATCCACAGCTTATATCGTAATTGATCCGCTGTCCGCGGTATTTCAGGATCGGTCAATCCGCAAAACTAAAAAGCAAAATCCGTGAATCCGTGACATTTTTGGGTGAAATCCGTTGATCCGCCAACCTATTCACCCCCTCCCCCCCTTGAGCAGTAAATGGACAATAACTGACTGAGAGTCTTGTTGAGTGATGGAATCTTTTAAGTTCCACAAATAAAATGCATTTTACGAACTCGTTAAAACGCATTTGCTATTTATACTGGTAACTGTGAACCAACCTTTAACCCTAATAACGTGAAAACCTTGACCCAAGCATTTTTTGTTCCAGTGATATGATTAAACTTAGGTTAAGATTGGTATCTTGATAAGCAAAGATACAATGACAAATGTATTTTAAAAAATTAAGATATCCGTACAATCAGCGCAGTGGTAAGATCTCTGCCTCCCAACCCTAAGGTCCCGGGTTCAATCCCCGGCCTGGTCGAGGGTTGAACATTTGGTTGACCTTCTTTCTCGCTAAATCTCACTCAGTTTTCCATCCTTCCGAGGTAGGGAAATGAGTACCAGCATACATGGACTGCATTAAAGCAGCTGCCAGAGGCGCCTATATGTGCTTTCGGTCCGTATGTGCATAGAGTAAACTGATTTTTATAATGCGCCCTTGAGCATATCCATATGGAAAAGGCGCTATATAAATGTATCACTTTACTTTTACTTTTTTAAATCCTAAAAAGATCTGAATTTCATGTTATCTTGAAGTTTGCACGTTAATATCTCCTTAAAACTAAATCAAATAAAAAGGTCGGTGTTTACCGCTAAAATCTTTTTCTTTAACTTGTTTGATCACGGCTATATAGTTATTTACTGCATGCTGGTCTTGTCTGAAGTGGAGGATTTTTGAGGATTTCAAGGTTGACGGGTTGAGCAACTTATAATCCTTTGTCCTTTGTAGCGAAACAAAGAGCATAAAGGAGATCACGTGCATGATTTTTTTAAAAGGCAAGGATGGTATCAAGGTCCAAATTCTTATTATATTAATACAGAAAGCATTTGAAACCGTGTCCGCGTAAACAGCAAAGGCTTGCATTTTTTTACTTTGCCCAGTATCCGGTATCGGGCATGTGGATATCGGCAGGGGTCTTTGAAACAGGTAAACCGTATGTTAACATAATTTTTAATCATCCCGTTTTGTAAAATGTTGAAGACTTAAATCTAATTTTACTGGAAATAATGTATTGAAACATAGAACGTTTCGACCATAAACCATGGCCTTCATCAGCTAATGCTGAGGGTCACGTGGCCTGGACAGATCACGTGACAGGTGACGAGGAAAGCGCCTCAGTACCCGGTCCCATGTGTTGGACAAACTCAGTAAAACGGAGCCCCCCCTTTGCGGCTGAGTGATGGCTGCTCTATCCTTTCCCATATGGCCTCCTTTATGCCTCGTCAGACATTCTTCTTCTTGATCGAATATCACCGCGTCCGTGTTGCTGAAAGAGTGACGGGTTTGTTGCTTGTTGTTGTCACAATACAAATATATATTATCTCGTTTTCCACACCTTTTCGGCATTGGATGTAAGACAGTACATTTTGTTTCAAAACTATTTTTAGGTGTTTCCGTAAATCGGTGGAACAGTATCCAACTTTGTCCTTTCCCTGGCCTCCCTACCCTCCCAGATATTATGGTACCTAATAGTGCCATAACCTTACATCACTCCTCTCTTATTTCTAGTGTACTGGTACATCGCAAAGTAGGGACAGTATCTAGCTACCACCCCATCCCCCCTTCCCTAAGCATATTGGTTTGTCATAATGACAGGATACCAAATCATCATTCCTAGGTGTCTTTGTACATCAGGATTTCCAATTACATCCAGCCCTTCCCTCTCCCTCCGAAGTTTATTAGTGTATCATGGAGAGAGTATACAATAGCGACTAAAAGACAAGTTTTAAGAAATAATAAGATTAAAAAGTGAATTACAGAATGAATGCATGAATCAATTACAGAATGGATGATTAAATGAACGAATAATTGAGCAATAACTGACATAAGAGATAACTGAATAAATAAAAACTATTCGACCCAGTTGCAGTCGACCAGTCAGCGCCTCAATCACGAATCAACGGGTTAGATAATCCAATGTTTTTATAACAATATCAGCGTAAAGTCCAAGATATGGCAGAAGTAACGACTCTCCAGGAGAACGAATGGCCAGGATTTGAGGGAAGATGTCGGGCAGATTCAGAAAGTTTGATGGTGTTTTCATGTTAAAAATACCCCACAAATGAACAAGAATTATTGAAGCGCTGCTAATTGCGAAACCTGAACAAACAAATTAATGCAGGCATTTCCTTTTTTTATCTTCCCCAAGGAAATTATCAGATGCATATTTACTACGATACGCCAGAAAAAAGACGCGCATCTAGATAAAACTTTTTACACTAAGACTTTGTGTTTTAGACAACTTTAAAATCTTTAAACTGTTTTAGCTATTTATTTTTCTTGCAGCAAACACAATTTTTTGAGTTATAGCCGTTGGGAATAAGTCGGCATCGAACAAATTCACTCGCCTGTAAGTGAGTGGCTCGATTTAGTTTGATATATAGCACTTTGAAGTATCTACTACACAGTGAACACATTGATCCTTTACATGACTTGGAACAAACGTAGGGGTAGTTTCCATTAAAAGATTTTGTTGGAAAATAAAATTTTCAGTTCGTTAATACCTCAAGCAGAAACTAGTTAAATGGCTTATTTTTAAAACAAAGAGAAGAATCGAGTCCCTTACTTAGTATGTGAGTGAATTGCTTCATTGCCCAGTTATTCCTATTGTGCTAGCTGAAAAAAATTTAAATACCCGTGAAGATGACACAATAGTCGAAATTTTTTTTATAACAACAACAATAACTATCAGTTTTGATTAGAAAAAATTTCTATACTGCCTGTTAGAAGGATAAGTTTTCGATACTTATTAAGAGTAGAAAACTGTTTTTTAAAAACACAGCACTTGTGTCTAAATTACCTTTACAAGCTACTTGTGTTTAAACAAGAACAGTAATAATGATGACAACAGCAATAACAACAATGATAATCCCCATAACTAACTAATCCGCATTGAAAAAATCCTTAATTTAGTAATAAAGATTCGGTTCGCAAGGCTCAGGTCCAGGAAGCACATCTCATCCTCAAAGCCAATACTCTTGAGCCTTATGGACTCAACATAAGAGAAGATCTGTAATTATCTCATTTTCTACTTTTTTTTCCCCTTTGGTCCTATCCTTTATATTTTGTATAATTTGCAGCTTGTTTGTTATTTACACGCTATATCATATTTCGTTTATTGCTTTTCAACCGTTTAAATTTTTATAATTTTTTACAAGCTTGACATATCATATTTCGTTTTCCCAATATATATTACTCATGTTTATGTAAAAATATCCTTAGAACCTGATGAAGATCGGTGTGGCCGATCGAAATATAGTTTCTAAAATTTATTATCGTTGTTTGTCAACTTTTCTTATACTTATTTTATAACATTTTTATTTGGTTGACTTTGTCCGGCCCGGATCCAACGATACAGAAAGTTAAACACGGGTTTTGCTACAACATTTTTTCAAAATAATGATAATGTTGATGATGATGTTGACAATGGTGATGATGATGGCAATGAAAATGACGATGGTGATGATGGAGATGACGATGATGATGATGCTGATGATGACGTTAATGATGATAGCGAGGTTTGTAGTAACGATTATCATGTTGATGATGATGATAATGTTAATGTTGATGATGATTTTGATGATGGTGACGCTGATGATCTTGACTATTATTATGGGGATGATGTTGATGATGATGATTCGAATGATGATATTGGTGACGGGCCTTTTGTAATGTTAAAGATGAGGCAAAACACATTTTTTTAAAAAAACGACCAAAAGCGCATGTTAACATTGCAAGAAAACTGGATTACAAAGGCCATTAAGTTATGTCATTTTATGCTTCTTGCACATTTAACAAGCCTCAATAAGCTTTTCATAAGAAATAAAAACAATCTATCAAACCAAACTTAATAAGAAATACAATAATAAGCAGCAAAATATATGTTATATAATATAAATAAAAATACTTTATTTAACGTCTTTACACGCTGGGAGTGGTTGCCCAATCTCCCTAGCTAGAGGCTAATGTTTAAGCGGTCGACGACACAGATGGAGATCGATAAATCTCAGCCCGCATGTGAATCACAGGATTCGAACTCGGGTCCGTAGTGGTGGGAGGCGTGGGTGATAACCACTAGGCCAACCTGAATCCCCACTATTATATAATGTAATAACTATAATTCTAACTATTATGCTGATAATACAAAAATGATAAAAACGTTCGACCAACATTCGGTGATTCTTTCTAAACATAGAATCGGAGGCATATTTCTATAAGTAAGAAAGGGTATGACTTTTTGGCAAGAAAACATCAGCAAGCCGTGCATGAGCATAGCTTTCGTGATTGCGGAAAACGAAATTCAAGATTGAATTGATCGTATAGTTTTCAAAATACAACATCGTCATGTGATTGTATTACGAACATTATGGTAACAGGTCCTTTCGAGTTGACAGTTGTTTGGGGGGACTGGGTTGAGGTGTTATTTTAGGGGGGAGGAGAGCGTGGGTAATGGTGATTCTCTCATTTGGATGTTGAAGGAAGTGAAAAGATTAGACATTACGATTTTATTGGGCTCTCAAACATGGTTAAATTGATCGTAGAAAAAACTTTGTCGTTTCAAAAAGGGTGAAAACACTCAAGCATGTTTGAAGAATGTTCGTATTAGCCTTACGGTGTTGGAATACGACAAACAGTTTGCAAAACACTGACCGACATATTTATCTGTGGTGACGGAAACTAGTTGAAGAGGTGACTGCAAAGTAATCGCTTAATCAAACTGCAACTGAATACTAAAAGTGACCCTATTTTGAAACGGAAAGGACGGCGCTGGTGGATTTAACCTTTATCTTTTGCAAGGTTTTCAATGGTTTGAAAGAATCATGTACTGATCGAAAGTGGCTCACGTTTGGTGGTAGTGCAAATACTGCATTGTCCTTCGGTGCATTTTGCCGGCTGTTTTGCCATTGTTCGCTTCAGGAACTGTGTAAATTTTACCAAAAATGGGTATGTATTTCTTGACTGTTATTTTGACAGAGCATTTCTAGTGACATTGTCCTATTTGATGTTTCTTATTTAGAGCATTCTGCATTAATTCAACTCGGCTTTGTGTAACATTTGCTTGCCTTGATCGGTGGAATTTTTCGATTCAGTCATGCGTTCCAATTGCGAATATTCTTAAATTCTCTTTCTAAGAAGTTATTCCATTTCCAAGTTTTGTTTTTTGTCCTCAACGTGCTTTAAGCTTTAGGCCAATTTGTTACTCTACTACGAAATACGTGCTGTTTTAAATTGTATTACGTTGAATTGAGAGTAGATGGGGTTCACGAAACATCGATCTTGATTGCTTTTGAGATATAGACAATATATTTTTGCTAGTTTTAGACCGTCTCGGTAATTCTTAAACTCTTTTACTGTTTTTGGAATAAATGTATAAAGTAACTTGCAAATGCACATTTCAAATATTTGCAATGAACAGGTTACTGGTAGTATAATAACTGAAGGTTTTCTCGCAGGTTCTGTATGTTCAAGATTGAGACACTCGAGAGATCTAGAATAAATAATTATACGGCGCTCGATTATTCTAATTTTGTCAACGGCAAATAGTTCGCTTGGAAACAGCAAATGCGATTTGGAAATTTTTTAAAATTTTGTTTGTATTTGACAAAGTGACTTCTAAGAGAATTTCAAAGTGCTGGCTGGCATGAGACTGGCGTATGGCTTATCAAGCGAACGGAATCGAAGTCTGCAATTGTAAGGTTTTTCTTCATCCGTTTCAGTTACGAGATTTTGTTCTTCATAAATCAGAACCTAGCACCGCTTCTTTTCTTGTACATTTTAATCTTTTGTCTAAAGCAATGCTTGATTAACTTGTAAAAAAAATAGACTATGTCTACGAAGTTAATGATTTAGGCTTACGAAAATCCTTAAATTCAATTTCAAAGTGCACGGGTCGCAAAAATTAGGAAGCCATTGGATTCTATTAATAAATCCCCTAACTTTTCAGTTCTCTGACCAGTTTGAAGCACACTTGTTTCCACAATTTATCTACTTTCGATCAGCCGTAATTTAAAGATTTTAATACTCAATTCAACATTCTTTGCGAAAGGTTTTCCATCGATAAAATTATCAGTGTAATAATCTACGGGAACTTTTTCAAGCAGAGAAAGATTAGTGGCCCGTCTACACTACAGTTGCCGTCGTAATTACAACCAATTCATTTTTTATTTATTAATTTTTCGTTGAAACAAGTGGACTTTGGAAAGAGGTATTAAGAGGATAGGGATGTTTTTTTTTTATTTAGGGGTCAATTCAAAATTTCGTGAGGAGTTTAAATGGTTTAACATTCGATTTGCATGACACATGTACAGTTCATTGAGTTTCACGCCAAGTTTGTTTAGCGATACAATTTAGCTGAGTCCTTGCAATTTAGAAATTATCCGTGTTTGTTTAAGCACCGAATCAGAGATGGTAATTCAGAACGTCCATTCATTGTTTTATAGTTTTTAAAAAAAATGCCGAAGTTTGTATGAACGGTAAAGTGGATTTCAATGTTAGTTTATTTGGTAATTTTGTATTTGTGCGTATAACATATTTTATGGAAGACTAATAGCCAATGCCCTTTGTTATTCAAATGCATTGCTGAAAAAATCTTTCATAAAATTACAATAACAGAACTTTTTGTAAGTGTTTTTGTTGTGCCAATAGATATTAAGATAAGTCTACTTCTTAGTTAGTTCCGCTGTGATTAAAAAACTAATGGTTGAAACGCCAGCTTTTGCAAATTACGTGTGACAATTATAACAAACTCATCTTTTCATTAACTAGCCATCCATGAAATACCATTAATATTTTCTTTTGGGATTGTTTTTTCATATTTTTTTTGTTCAGGTGCAAATCTAAGATACTACCAAATAGTGGTACTCTAAAGTTAAAAATAAAAAAAAAATAAAAAAAAAATTTTAATGTATAATTATATGTTTGTTTCATCAAAACATTTTTAACATTATTTGAGAGTGTCAAGTAGAGATCAAAACAATGATGCATTTTTAATTGTTATATAATTAGAACTATAATTTTTATAAAAAAGGAATTAATTATGTTTTATAATAAAAATTACAAATTTAACATTAATTAAATGAGTAGATATACCATGTTTGATTTTGTTGTTTTTTGTTTGTTTATACTTGTTTATTATATGTAAAATTTATGGTATCGATATTGGAAATCATTTGAAAAAGTTATATAATCCAAGCAATAATATTTGGAGATATAACTTCATCTAACCCAAATAGAAGAGGTTATAACAATTTTGATCTAATACAGTTTTATTAAGGTTAAAAGATATTTAACATAAATTGTATAAACTCGACATGAAAAAATCTGAGCTCCAGATGAGAGTCAAACCCATGACCTTCCTTACACTAGTCAAATGTTCTACCACTTAGCCACGGCAACTCATATGGCAAGCACGGTCACTATATTGGGTTTTGACACACGGACTGTATCACACAGTCATTTTAATACTAATGAATGTGTCACAGATCAGGGTGCACCAAAAATTTTCTTAACCACTTGTCATTCGAACAAACACCATATAAAATTTATTTGTCAAAGAACTGAGAGTGCTTGTTCAAAATGTTTTACTTGAAACTGTGATTAGAAATATAGTAATATGTAATTCGTGGTGTATTGTTTCATTTTTTGTATAAATTAAAAAGATGCTTGCCCTATGTAGAAGTTATGTTAAAGACTTACTGTACATGTCTGGACTTAATTTCTGCTTGTCTCAGACAATTGGACATAGGTTTTGGTGCACCTTGTAGATGCATTGATTGTTTTAACTACATCACAAAGTCACTATAAAGTCTCTAATAATAATAATAAATAACATAACATATATTAAACTCATGCAGAGATAAAGAATGCAGAAAAAATTTGAGCTCCAGTTGGGATTCGAACCCATGACCTTCCTAGCTAGATGTATGCTTAAAGATGTTTAAAGGTTAAAACACCTTTCAATTTACATTTTGGAATTGTTTGTTCATAATTTTTTTGTTTGAATATGAACTCAACATACTGTATTAGCTTGAATAGCATTAATATTATCAATCTCAGCCATCCCCAATTAGTTAATAAATAGCTAGATCAATTAAGATGTAAATAAAGTAATTATTATTATTATTATTATTATTATTAAAGCTTGCAATCTTGCCTTGCTCAGCCCCATTCTTTCTCAATTTACATCATACATTCTTCAAAACATTCAAGATCAGCTTTACTTGGTAACCTGTTCTTTCAAATCATATTAAAGTTTGTTAAATTATGACCATCAATATTGTGATTTTAACTTAAATGGACCCTTTGCATGATGGTGTCACAATTACTACAAATACCAGAATTCTCTGCCTGCTTTTTTTGTTAAAATATAATTAGTGGCAATCAATCTTCAGTTCCCATGATGGAAAAAAATTTGAATAATAAAGAAAAATTCGTAAAGCATTCTGGTAGCTGTAGTAAATTGACGCCATCATGCAAAGGGTCAATTGGCTCTTTTAATCTGTTGATCATGAGATACCGCATTCTTTGGAAACTGGTTGTGAAGGTGAAAAATTAGTGAAACAAGTGAAATGTTTGAGGAATAATATTTTATTATTACAGCTATTTGCAATCAACAGAATTTTCCATACTAATAAATTAAGAATTTTTTTCAAGATGAAACAGGTGATGATGTTGACATGGAGAGTGGATATTAGGGTCCGACAAATATTAGGCCCGGACACCCAGGACAAGTTGAAAAATATGCCGGGCAAGTGTTTTATTTCAAGAAGAAGCCCGCAGGGCCGTAGCATTTGGCTAACGAGTCATTTTGTGTAACAAACAGCATGGTGTAACCAACAATTATTTTTTAGTCGTCCCTCAAAAGTTGAGGTCGTCCTAAAAATTGAGCTCGAACTTGGTTTTGCAAAGGTTCAATCAGTAATATTCTACCATTGTGAACTGATATGGGATAGTAGCTCATTCTGCTGGGCAAGTGATTTTTACATGCCACTTGCCCAGGGACAGGTTTTGTCAGATATATTTGTCGGACCCTGGATATGTGAGCCCTGTTGATCATGAGATACCACATTCTTTGGAAACTGTTTGTGAAGGTGAAAAATCAGTGAAACAAGTGAAATGTTTGAGGAATAATATTTTATTATTACAGCTATTTGCATTCTAACAGAATTTTCCACACTAATAAATTAAGAATTTTTTTCAAGATGAAACAAGTGATGATGTTGACATGGAGAGTGGATATGTGAGCCCTGTTGAGAGCCAGTCTCGGCAACCTCAGGAGTCATTTAACTTTATCATGCCACCTCCTAAGGTACTAGCTGTCACTCACAAATACACTCAGTTATTTTAAAGCCATTAGACTACTGTTATAAATACACCTTTTATTATCGATTATTTTGCAGGTCAAAGTTAAGGTTACATAATTATATAGGTTACTTTTCTTTCAATCTAGAAATTTGCTCCAATTATAGTATACATTTCTAGAAATTCCTCACTTTTGTGCTATTATTTTATTAATCTAATTTAACGTAATCAATCAGAGTTGATAATATAATTTAGAGCTCTACCCTTTGCAAGCTATACTCAGTAATTGTATGTGTCATGTGTTGCAGAATGATGTGAGGGTGAAATTTGAGTTCAGAGGTGAAAGAAGGTAAGACTCGAAGCTTTGAAGTATTCACATGCAGATATCTATGCAAAAGTTGTTAGCAATTGTTAAAGTGATAAATTTTGTGTTGTCAGTTAATGATCACAAATGATTATTGAAGTTCTAAAGAAGAGTTATAAAGAAAATTTGTTAATTTTGCTCTTTTCTGTGCTCTTGTATGGCTTCCCTAAACTCTTCCATGAAGCTAAATCCTTTTCCAAGCCTAGTGGCCCATTGGAGCCGGTACTTATCTCCGGTTTCCGTAGTGTTAAGCGGATGAGAGTCTTTGACTCCCCCTGGACGGGACACTAATCCATCGCAGGTTAGCTCCCAGCCGAAGCTGATACTCATTTACCGACCTTGTAAGGATGGAAAGCTGAATAAGCTTTGGCGGAAAAGAAGGTCACACAAATGTTCAAATTTTCGGTAGAGCCGAGGAATCGAACCTAGGACCTTGTGGTTGGAAGGCAGAGATCTTACCAACTGTGCCAACCACGCCACCTAAACTCTTCCATAACCACTTCATTAATAAGCTCAAGTTTTTAGTCTGTTCTTCAAGAATTATTCTTAATATTGCTGATACTTTCACTTTGGTAAAATCATACAGCTGGCCCCAATGGCCCTATGTGCTACTTAGGTATAAAGAGGATATGATGATGATGATGAATCATACTGCTTGTTATTTTGTTTTTAACAATCTTAACTATGAAGTTAAAGGCTGCAGTGCTTAATTATATCATCTACTTTATGTCTTATATTGTTGAAAAGTACTGTTTAAGAAAGATTTCCAATATTCCATGTAAGTGTCATTTTGTTTTTTGTTTTTTGTTTTTGCTGTAGAATTATTCCATTTGCAAGACCAGTGCGGTTAGAAGAACTTAAAAGAAAAATCAAGACAGCATATGGGCAAGCACTGTCAATGAATTATATCAATAATGAGGTACATGAACAAGTTCTCATATCTTTTTTTTAACATACATACTGTATGATTGTCATGTCACACAAATTAATGTGTATACATGTATATGTGCAGGAGAGAAGACAAAATAATAAACTTGTGTTTTGGTTTGCCGATATTTGCATAGGCATACAAATATTTTGTGGACTATAACATTTGGTGTCAAGGTTGGGATATGTTTTTTACATCATTTTATTTTATAAAGTGTATCTTCTGTGAAGCAAATCATTCAAATATTGCATTGTTTTGTTCTCTATTTTTATTGTTTTTCATCATGGTGTTGCCTGTATTTGGCTCGGTAAGCGAATTTGACACAAGTACAGATATACATATATATATTTATATGAATAAATAGACAAAATCAGTTTTTTTTGCTGTTTTGTGATGGCCATTTCACTGTTTTTGCCATTCAAAGGCTTGTTGAACCACAAGAACGGTGACACAGCTGTCAAATAACAGCAGAAAAAATGGATTTTGTCTATACATATTTTTATAGATATATATTTATATATATACATATTTATATATGTATATATATATAAATATAAATAAATATATAAATATATGTATGTATAAAAATATGTTTAGACAAAATCCATTTTTTCTCCATTGGTTTTTAGATTTTAACTTTTTAACATTTGTAAATAAATTTTTAACTGAAGAAGGTCGAATGGCCGAAACGTTTTTATTAAACTTGGACCTTTGAGAAGTTTTGTCTTCCTCCGTCTCGCCTTTATCCACATTTATCAATTTTAAGAGGAGACAATTGAATCCTTCTTGGATCCTTCTACTGGGGCGCCATCAGTTTTGGTTTATCATCAAACTATACAAGATGTACATATTTGTATATGTGTATATCTGCTTGTATATCATAAATGAAAGGAACAGTTTTTCATAGCCAATGATATTAGATGGTGTGCAGCTGATGCTTTGGCATTGAAAAGCATTTTTATCTCAAGAAGGAACACGGTGGTGTCAGGCAGTTGACAATGGAGCTGTGAGGTGTATTTGCTATTGAAATAAAGGTGCTGTAAAATGCAGGCACTTAGAAACTTTACCATATTTAATTTTATTTACAAACAGATAAGAATGTATTTAACTTTTTCATGATAATGTACACTGTCAGTAATCACATAACAAAAGAAGAAAAAATAGTATGAAAACAGAAACAAAATGATGTAGAATAGCTTTATTTCCCTTAGTGCCAGTGCACGTGTACATTAAAAAGTATTAATTTGAATTTTGTATTAACGATTTTTTCAAAGTTTTTAAAATGAAGATTAATGCAGAAATTCGATGTTTCGCAGTCTTCATGACCGCATTTTCAAGAATGATTTTATTTATAAATGACAATTCTTAAATACAATAAAGTTAAGCTAATTTGAATATGAACAAAAGCTAGCTGATTACAAAAGTAAAATCTCAAACAAAGACCTTGGCTCTTAGTGAATCA
>JAOEHV020224434.1:0-12850 GCA_025447995.2 Isaurus tuberculatus | reverse complement strand
AACTATTTGACCAAATTCAAAAATTTTTTCGCAGAAGTACTTAAAATTATATGTTAAATGATTTGAGCCAAAAAAAATTTTTGGTGTTAGTAGCACTTTAGCTAAAAGCAAAAAGATGTTTAAAACATAAATTATCTTTGACGCCGAAAGTCAGACGTAAACGAACCCTAAAAGTTCAGTGTATTTGCTTTATTTGCTTTTCTCTTTTTTCCTCTCTCTCCTCTTCGCAATCTTTTTCTCTCTTTACATTTCCTTCACTAAAATCGTAGCGGACTAAGCAATAAAACACCAAACTTGTGCGAGATAACAAGAGGGTTATGGGTTGATAACCACCAATCTCTTAATTTTCCCTTGAGGAATGTAAGGAAATTTGATTAAATAAAATTCTAGAAATGAATTAGAACCTTAGGGCACTTAAATTAATTGAATTCAACTAAACTTTTAAGTTTTAAAAATTACATTTAATTTGTATATTAACGACTTTATTGGCAATCTTTGCGGATATATGCGCAAATTTATTAATTGTGAAAAAGAAGCCGCGTTTTAGACTCAAGAAGCGGCTTCATAGCTCAGTTCGTATAATAGCGATAAAATGAAACCGCAGAGATTACGTTTTGGAATCCTGATGAAGCTTGAATTCTCTTTTTGTTTTTGTTTTGTTTTTTTAAGGGTCCTGTTTCGTAGTTACTTAAATTGCGCACATGTAACCGCGAAGATTGTTCAAAAAGTCGCTTACAAAAACCGGGGTTAAACAATCGTTATTGTGTACTGTAAAAAAAAATCAGGTTTGCTTCAATTCACTGGCTTTTTCTCTTCAGATCCCTGCCTAACGAGAAGAATAGGGATTGTTTTCCCGAACCCTTCTAACTGTGATCGTTTCATTATGTGTCATCCGAGCGGGAGAAAAACAGATATGCCCTGTCCGCCAGGGACACTCTTTGATGTACGATATAGTACGTGTAACCATGCGCGTTGGGTTAATTGCGGAAATAGAAAAGTATCACCGGGCCTTTGAATTTTCCATAAAACGGTAGGTTTAGTTAGAAAGTAAAACATTTTATACTACTACTGCTACTGTCTGTCGGTCAGTCTATACAGACTAGGACACTAAATATTTTAATGCGCAGTAGACTTGCACGAGTGTTTAAAGACCAGCAGGCCTCGTGCAGTAGAAAAAACGAGCCAGTCTCTCTGAACTGAGAAAAGCCTGGATCCGACGGACGGCACAGGGTTGATAAGATCATTGCCTTCCAACCACAAAGTCCCAGGTTCGATTCCCGGTTCTGCCGAAATTTAAACATTTGTGTGACCTTCTTTTCCGCCAAAGCTTACTCAGGTTTCTTTTAGTATACTTAGTTACAAGGTCGATAAATGAGTACCAGCTTTGGTTGGGAGCTAACCTGCGATGGATTAGTGTCCCGTCCAGGGGGAGTTATAGTCAGTCAGAAGTTTCCTTTTTTTTAAACATTTTATCGAGTTTCATCATTCCTTCCCTAACTTTAATCATATCCCAACCTAAATCCTAACTTTAAAAATTACTAAATTACATGATAATATTTTAAAAGCGCGTCACTAATGTCTTTACTTTTATTTTGCAGGCTGGTTTAATGACTTAATTGGGAAGATCAAACTCTAATAAGATTTAGTGAATTTAAAGCGTAAATCAAACTTGTTTGTTTTTTAAAGTTTTACATAGTTTTTTAGCTTTGAAGAACGAATTTGGAGATTGCAACGATAGTCATATTATTAATATAGAACTGTAACACTGTCCATTTTAACAAATCAACATTTTTTAAAAACTTTTTAATGTTTCTGTACTTCCTCTGGTTAAAATTTTGGTGTAAAGGAATTAAGTTACGGAAAGACTACATAACTCATTTTCGCGGAACCGACTAATATCAAAAATTCGCGACCTAGAAAAGATAACTTGTAGCTAAAAAACTAATTAGCATCAACATTGGGGGTCTTAGAAACCTTCAAACTCCAGTAACCTGGAGAAGTGAGTCTGTATACCGTAATAAAGAAGATAAACTAACACAAGAACGGGCAAACTGTACCAGAAACTTGACAGCTTTAGTGAATAAATTGTTTGACATTGAAAAGTATTGTTGTGAGATTTGTTCAGATATAGTTGAAAGATCGCTGTCGTTGAAGAAAGATAAAAGTAACGGAAATAGGGGATTTGCAGTTCTTTAATTATCCATACTAGATGACGCTTCGATGAGCTTTTTGAAAATGCCTTCAAAAGGAATAAAACTTTAAAATTTGAAAGTCATAAAGGTATTTTAGCTTTAAAACTTCAAAGCACGATCCTTGTACGTTTCGGCTTAAAAACTGCCTTTGAAAAAAAGGAAAAGGGTGGAGGGAGGGGAGGGGAATGGAACTGCCATCAACGGGTAAGATTTATGCAAACTTGTCAGTGATGTTTAACACAAAATCATGTAAATTATGATATCTTTATTATTCGGGCCTCATGCTGTAAAAGAGCGGAAGAGGTAAATGTCTTGAAAGAACGAGGCTCACGAAACTGGTCGCGTTTTTAAGCAATAAACGCGCTAAGGAAATGCATAAAATACCTTGAGGCAGGTTGTCAAAGGCGGCTGCTCTAATTGTTTTAGTTGACTGTGAAGAGTGCAATAAAAAGGGTTTGACTTCTCTTTTTGTAAGCCCTTCCTGATGGTACAGTAATCCCTTTTTAAAAAAAGCTTAAAAGTGTTAGTTTTTCCAATTTTTCATCATTCTGGTCGGTGAAAGTCTAGCTTTTCCAACTGCGGACGCTGCGTGACTCCAATGACCAAGATGTAGGAAGTTCTTGCAACAATTAGTCGCTGTAGAGAGTGTTCGCAACGACGGTCGCATGGTTGTTCAGTTTAACTATATCGTATAATATATCACCTGGTAGACAAATTCTGAAAGTTGAACCAACAGAGTGTATGTCCCGTTCAAAATGAGATTCCTTGTACTGGATTATACAATTCAGAGCCACTATGATCTAGACTGCTAAAAATTGATCTACATCAGCTTGCGACGGAAGCAATAGATCAAAAAGATTAGATCAACACTGATGAATTAGAGTGAACTAAAAGAATTGATATAAATGGAATTATTTTGACCAGGTCCGGTAGGCAAGTGTGTGTATCAGCTGGCTTTGAAATATAACTGAAAACAAACAAAAGCGTTTTTGATCAAATAAGAAAATCAGCTAGAAGCTCATAAGTGTTTGATATGGGATAAGATGTGTACGAAGCTGCATTTTCAAGCAATATCTTTTGTCAAGAAATTTGCTTCTTCTGTTACGAAACAAAAAACTTAAAAAAAAAATTCATGCTTTAACGGGATCCAAATCCGCGCCCTCTGCGATACCGATGCAAAGCCGCGGTATACACAGGTGAATAAGAATGTGAAAGACCATAGAACTATGATTTCAAATGTAAACAATTTTTTTTTCTCATGGAAAAATCTTACCTTTAATTGCGTTCTGGGCAAAGAATGGTTTAAGATCAAGACTGATCCATTTTGGTCGAAAAAGTTACCTTATACACGCTATGCAAAACGAGCGTCTCCTTAAAAAGATTGGTAACGAGTTTGCGCGAAATCGAGGTCGGTCAGCCTTGCAATCACTCCATTTTGAGCATTTAGCGTTGTGAGATATGTTGTAAGACTGTTTTTCCTCCGAAATGATCACAAGTTCATAGAATAATACAACAAGAGCTTTAGTTTAGGCTGATAGAACAAAATGGCGGAATAGCAATAGCTGACCGACCTCGATTTCGTGCAAACTCATCTCATCTACTCGTTTTGCATAGCGTGTATTCTCTTGAATTTCACGAGTTTTAAAAAAATGTAAATTTTACACTTGTAGAAGATAAGGCACGCGAAGATTTAAAAGGCAAATTTATAAGCTATAAAGTACCAACAAAATAAGAAAATCAAAGCTGTTGCTATTTGACAATTATTCCAGGAGCGCGCGTTGGATATGAGATGGTAAATAAATTATTTTATATCCAACAAGCGCGAATGGAATAATTGTTTTATAAAATTTCATGAGCTTTCCAAACCCTCCGATACTTGAAGATGACAGCCAAATTTTATTCAGTTGCATTTCAATTTTACAAAACGAACTGAAGTCGACACAATGAAATCTACAACAGTAGTCCACACGCCGAGTTTTTTTGCAAATCTCGTTGTAAACAAGGGACGACGGCGACGAGATTTTGGCAACACAACGAGATGGCGTGACATCTTCGCAACTTCCGGCACGTGCAGTATGACGAATCGGAAAAACTCGTACTCGTACTCGTACTCGTCGTCGGTTCTGAAGGTCCCTAATGAGTTCTAGTCAGCGTCTAAATAAAATGGCGGCAAAAGTAGAAGAAGTAAAGTGTGGGAGTTTGACCGAAAGTAACAAGAATCTCCGTAGAAAACAACTTCGAGAGTTGAGACACAGAGCACAAAGCTTAGTGGAAGGAACGACAGATCCCTGGGCGGTAGAAGAAGAATACGAAGCTCCAATTCCTGAGGATGACGAAGAAGAGTTCGTTGATGAGGAAACTGCAGAAGTTGCTGAAGATGTAATAGAGTACACGAGCATGGTACGAGAACTGTTCGCCGAAACTGTGCTAGGTTTGTATCCGTAAATTCTTCGTTCGAAGTCTTTTTGAAAACAAAATGTATTTCATTGATGTTTAAGATCCTTTTGATGCTTTTTTTAAAATTTGTTTTAAATAGATTCATAACAGACTGGAAAACACGTCCATTTTCAGTTCGAATAGATCTCTGGCGTGCAAGAGCAAAATCACAGACATACAAGCGCACAAGGCAAAATGTTGCACGACAAAGCGGGCACTTGAAATTTAAAAGTGTACTACTGTACTGTAAAAGTTCAATTTGACGCCCCACAAAGCATTTTTTAGTTGGGGTGGGGTGGTTTCTTAATAAGCTCGTGCACGACTTCAGTAATGTAATCAACAACAATGATCGATAAAACGACGATCGCTCCAAAGGGAGCGGTTTATTAAAAAAATTAAAAAGTTGAGTTGAGTTTATTGATAACTTTACCTTTATGTTTACGTCCAAACATTGCTGAAAATTTAAGTTTAACATGTTAATTATATTATAACAAGGGTTAAAAGCTGAGTCAACTTTGGCAGAAAAAAAGCTAACACAAATGATTTGGCATACACTCTTTTTTTATAAGAAACTTTTTTATTGGAATGTTAGGCTCAAAGTTGCCCAGATTTTAAGAACACGCTAATAACATACCTGAGGCTGAGGAGAGATGTAGAACATTTTTTTGGATATTTGCACAAAACAAGATTGATCATAGAAATAATTTGCGACTTAGTTTTGCATGTTCAATTTTAAGCCTTTGCACACCTTCACAACAACAGTCCGAGACAAGATGCAACTTCCAACACATGCAATCAAGAAGCCACACCAGATGCAACAAGCAGCGATTATATCAAAATAATGGATGTGACTTTGAGGCTAAGAAAAAAATGAACGCTTACTGTTTGTTCTAAACAGTGGATTTTAAGAAGAAAATCGAATGGAGTTGCGCTGAACCTGCAAAAAAAATTGTTATTGAAGATACTGTATAGAAAATTGTGTCACAGTCCACCGCACACAGTGCAATCAAAAGAGCGATTTGATGCAATTTTGATTGTTTGCATCAGAAATCGCATGCTATCGCAAAGGTCTGCGGCAGGCTTTAGCGCTGGAATAGACACAGACTCGATTCTGTTTCACAAACTCTTCACAGTACTAGCACAGTGAATTATAAAACTTCTAGTACTGAACAGAACAAATCATAATTCTGTAAAACCCTGGATTTTAAGGGCAAGGCATGATGAGCAAAACAAAGTGTTTTCATGTCCCAGTTGGAAATGATATATAAGCAATAGTACTAGCATTATATTTAAGAACATTTGAGGCAGAAACCAAGAAAATATTTAAGAATATTCAGCCTCGGCCCAAAAATTCAACGTTCTTATAAAAAAACAGTGTAGAAAGAAATTGAGCCTAAGACCTTGTGGTTGGAAGGCAGAGATCTGACTAATTTATTAATTTTATCACTGTATAATTATGTTTTACAATTTTTTCCAGTCCTTTACTAAAGTTAGCTTGGCAGCAGTCATCGTATAAAGGAAAGAGGGTTTATTACTACTAAGAAAAAAATTTATATGGCACATATCTTTTAACAATTTATAAATTTATTAATTTATCTCAGCACTGTCACCAAATTCTATACAGCGTAGTCATTACTTACACTTCAGTGTGCATTTTTTGTTTTAGCTATTGTATTTCTACAGTTCATTTAGTACTCCATTATGTTTAGCTTGCAAATTTGCATATGTCTATATTCTAGTTGCATTAATTTTTTCTACCAGTTTGCCTGATGATGTGATCGTGATGATGACAAAATGTATGTTTTTATCATTAGTTTTTTTTATTGGATTGTTTACCAAAAGCAGCTTTAATTAAGATTTTAAATTTTTGTAACAAATAAAGTCAATTCTTTTTTTTTTCTTTCTAGGGTACTTGTGGTGGTCCCTTATCTTTGGCTTACCACCAATGATTTGGTTTTATCCGCTTAATGTACTGGAAATATCTGGTTATGAGATTTTTGTAATTACCACCCTGTCACCAATATTTGTTGGGTTTGACACAGTTATGAATTTTGCTAGTAGTGTTCCTGGTCTCGCTCTGCTTCGGAGCTTCTCTTTGGTAGGTGTTGCTTCTTTTCAAGCCCCGACAACTCTTACAAGGCTTATTATTCTTGCTTTTGGGTGTGGTACTGCGATGTTATGGTTCTGTGGCATGATATGGTCCAAAGATATCAAGGAAAGGTAAGAATGGTCAAAGATTATTAAACTTACTATCATCACATTACTCATGACCATCATCTTTTGGCCTCCATCATTCTGATCTTCTTCACCGTCTTTGTCATTGTTTTTTTGTAACAAATAAACAGTGACTAATCATCTAATTATATGTAATCCTTTCAAAAATGTGTGTGAATATCATTAACATTAATTGCCTCATTTGATATTAAATTTATTTAATTTTACTGATCATCTAAACTGTGAAATGTGTTTTTATAGATATCAAACACATTTCCATCAACATTTACACTGAGTCGTGCACATACACAATAGCAATATCAAGTAAATATTAACCATAAGTTTTAATCCGATAATTCAGGCCTGTCAGTGAAAAAATCAGTAGGCATGCGATCATTCGCTCGCCCTGGCTGACCAAGGCGTGTGATGGCATGTGGTGACTTAAGTGACCTAAAATGCAACAACGCAACTGCAAGTGCTTGTAAATTTCATCCTGCTTTTTTACTGCAAAGGAGACAAACTGTCGTGACTGCTTTCAGCAAAAATAATTATTTTTTGATACATTTAAATGGGTTTTTCTTAACATGATAGAGTTCATTTTTTTCAACGAACTCAACTTTTGAGAGACAACTAAAAAATAATTCTTGGTAGCTACATGTTTTTCTGCAAATTCTAAAAGTAAAGAAGCACTATGACCTGTTTTAAAAAGTAAGAAGTCACTGCTAAAATACCAAGAGTGATCAATAAGTTATATATTTTAGGCGTGCTGTGGATTGCATGCCTGGCTTTTGTTAGGCGTGTGAATAGACATGCGCATGCGATCGCATGCCTTTTATTGACAGGCCTGATGATTGTAATTTCTAATCATCTTTCACAATACAGTTATAACACCCATAATAATAGCTACCACCTTCACCATCAGTATTAATTGTATCATTATCACCATCCCAATCATAATCAGCTAAATTAATTAGCTAATTTTTTGCCAGACACTCGTACTAGTAATCACTCAGGTTTACTAGTTCTCTCCATTTTTTACTGGACAGCCTATTTTTTTTTATTTTCACTTAATTTATGATACCAATAAAATTATGATATCTTTTTGTTGCTCCATGTAAAAAAAAATCTTTATTTCATTTTGTTTCTTTGTGGGACTCCTGTGTCCATATCACAATGAGTGATGTTCTATGAGAGAATCACTAAAGTTGAATGTATGAAGTGAAACTTTTAAAGAAAAGGAAAAGTTGAATACTTCACAATAAGTGAAAATGTGTATTCAAGGTATCTCAATCAAGGTAAAACACTTGCTTACAAGAACAGTTTTCTCCCCTGACTCTGGTGCTTGTGGTGTGCCACCACTCTGTAAATTCCAAGTGCCGCTCTGCTCTTTGCTCAAGTGAGAATAATGTGTTAAATATATATATATATATATATCAAAATTCTATCAAGAAAAATAAAATTTGAAAAACAGAGTTTTAAGCTCGAAATTTGCCCGACTCGTGTCTTTTTCACAAATGTCTGCTATCTTGACTTTCATGCCCAGTCTTTTACAATGTTTGATAACAAAAGTAACTATGGCACAGAATGACAGTACAGCATGCATTTCATGCACGAGAAGCGCATTCTTTCACTGTTATAACAAAGTAGACATGGCAAAGTGATCAAGCAGAAATGTTGACTGTTATTTCATCAAAATTTAACCAAGAGTCCACATTGTAAACAACAGCAAAAATATCTTGTAATTACAACTTCGCAAAGTGAATAAACAAGCTCAAAGATTGCTATTTTGTGACCTCTTGTTCAAGACAACTAGATGTATAAATTTATAAATATTTATGAGCCACCACTCTGGTGAAAAAATTCTGGGGAAAATGCTGAAAGGGGATGAATCTACATTCAGTATGAGTCACGGTGTACACTTTTGTGAACAAAATAATTGTTACGTGTATAGTAAAAAAAATACATCTTGTAAATTTGCAAGTAGATAAAACTATCTCTGATGTTAACCTGTGAGTTTTTTTTGAAAGTCCAAACATTGGTTCAAGTGAATATCAAAATCTTGCATCTTTTCTTTTTTTACAGATCTTTTCAAAGCAACTGTCATGGTTGATTTTACAGCAGACTATAAATACTGTAAAAATACTATCAAAATTATTTTCATTGCTGAGAATATTTTACTTGACACTTGAACTAGTTTGAAGTCAAGTTTACTACGTAGTCCGCCAGAGTTTTTAATAGTGTGCAGACTAGCGGACTACCATTATTTTCAAACCCTGGGAGTCGTTATCTTTCTCCCTACAATCACCAAAGTAGCCTGTTATATTGTACACTGCCTTTACATTGCCTTTATTACTGATATTAAAATATCAAGTTTCATAAAGGCAGCTTAAAAATAGTTCTCTCTGAAGTAACCAACCCAGTAATTGGCCAAGTGTTATAAGAAGGAGTAAAAGGTATTTTTATGTAGATACCTCAAGTAGATGATAACTGGAAACCATTTGAATTTTAAACCATTGGTGTAATCAATATGCTTGCTGAATAAACAGGGGGGGGTGACGAGGGGGGCAAACTAGTTGAAAATTTCCACAGGGAAGTATAAAGTCAAACCTACTTGCCCTTTAGGTAGTCCGAGAAATTTTGGAAGCAGAGATGGAACAAATAGGTGATCGTAGTGGCACTCGTGGCTCAACCACTGTCCTACAAAATTGCTCTGTTTCTTCATTGTATTGGCCAAGACACATTGAGAATATACAATGCATTTCAATTTGACACTGCCACCAATCACAATGATTTGGAGACTTTTATCAAGAAGTTTGACAAATATACAATTGGTGAACTAAACAAGCCTGTGAACAATATTATATTTTCAATAGCAGGAACCAAAAACAAAACAAGTTAATTGACGTGTATGGCATAAGTTATGTGACATTGGATTATCTATGAGGTCAGGACACTACTAAGAATAATAGATCACTTAATAAAGTATTATCTTGAATGGCAAGAGTATTACAAAATATATGTTCTTGAAACAATGACTTCTAAAATATTTCCCTCTTCAGCTCAAATCATTTAATGTTTATTTTTAATGCACACAAAACATATCTTAAAATAACTATTTATAGTCATTAAAATTGTAAATTCTGTTAACTAACTGTTCTGTTCCATGTTTTTTATTCTAGAACTCTCTCCTTTTGGGGCCTAATTCTTGGTTTTTTTGTCATGTTGGTTTTGCGGATCCTTTATGTAACAATCAACCCAGTGTTTTCTGATGTCAGTACAAATATAGTATTTGTAGTCCTTGGTATCTTGGCCATTGTGGACAGAACTTACACAAGCTATTCAAGTCAGAGGATACCAGAATTACTGAAGCTGCAGAAGTATGATAGCAGAGTTTCTGGTCCAGGTTGGATTCTTGTTAGTCTTGGTTTTGGTGCTGTTCTTTTCATTACAAACACAGCATTTGGTGAAGTGTCTCTCATCTGCCGATGGGGGGTTGCAGCATATCCTAAGACAGGCCCAATGCCAAACCCTTGGGGGTAGGTTACAAGCATAAGGTTGTATAATATTACTCAGTATCTGGGATTGATATTAAGCATTTGAGCAAATAAAATTTGAAATTGACTCAACTGATCAACGTTCATTTGTCTTATGTATTTTGCTCACACCATTTTTGCTTTCCACCATCCATGATTCTGATGTGAATGACATGGCTTTGGAAAATTTTGACACAAAATCTTTTTTGTACCTGAGCTCATTCTGTTATGTTCATCTCTCAACAGAGCAGCTGTGTTACTGACACTTTCCATTGGTATACTGTTGTCTGTCTACAAATGGACACCCACCCTATGGTGGTGGACAGTTGGCTCTGTAGGAGCTGCTTTATTGTACTTTGCACCAAGGCACTGGTCTCTTGCTGGTGGACTGATTTTGAGTATCTATGTGATGTCCATCTGGCCAGCCATGATTGACAGGTTATTTTGTCGACCAACTGCTCGTACTCTTACCCTGGGCATGGTGGTTTATATTATTCTCTTGTTAGCATCTGTGTGGGTCGTGGCCTTTAATTATGTACCTGGTGGAAGGTTTACAAGAGAGAGAACCCATATTTTATTAGCCATCACCATGGTGTTTATAGGTATGTTATTGTTAGAAATCCCTATTTAATTGATTGTCTAGTTATTTTATATCTCCAATTTAGCATTCATTATAATGTTCCTGTATGCTAAATATTATTAAAAAATTATATTTACTTCAAGCTATTACAGCAAATAGAAACTATAGTATAATCTTAGTTTTGTTGTATTTCTTTTGTTACAAGGAAAAACTAATAATGAAATCAAATAGTTTTTAAATCCAATGTGCTTTGGAAATCATTCATTTAGGAGCAGCACTGCAGACAACCACAGAACCTGATTTGATGGCCATAGCTGGAAAGATTAAGAAAGAAGACCTTCCTAGTCCAGATGAGAAACCTGCTGTATCACCACAGTTATCAAGGAAAGTCAGTAGAAGGGGCCACCCAAAATACTTCTGTGTTGCTTTTCCTAAACTTGATGGTGATGAGTTCATGTTTTTTAGGACTCATGTCAAACCAGGTACATTACTAAATACAACAACAGCTGGTCGTTCTTAGAATTATAAAGTAAAGGTGCTACAGTTATTTAAGTGATATGTGGTTAAGCATTATTTTTATTGCACTGCTTTTTTGTTTATCTAAAGGTGCATAGTTTCATTTCTTATCTTATTTTGTATTTTTCTCGTTTTTTTTTAAATGCTGCTTACACATTCATATTTTAGCCTTTTCTACTACATAAAAACAAGTTCCTTGGTTACTTTCTTTAATATTTTTTGTTCATGAGCATAAAAAATTATTAATGAAGCAAAATATAAAGCTTTTTCTGTCAATTTTCTGCTGTAGTCAGTTTTGATCTTTTAAGCAAAGCCAGCTTTCTTGGAACTACTAAACCTGGATGACCATAGAAAACAAATTATGTCTTACTAAGATGTTTATACACACTGTAAGTAAGTATTACTAGTAGAGATCATTACCTGAAATACAGTATAAAGTGTTTATGTAGCTGGCTTTATCAGCTATTGATACTTTAATTATATCGAAATAGACTTTCTCTCAAGAACAATAATTCAGGTTTTAATCATCATGGTAATAATTAGTTTTTTACCTGTAATCTTAGGCAGTGTGGCTCAGTGGTGAGGATTTGAATGTTGGATGACCCATGTTCAAATCCCTGACTGTGACTACTGAATGGATTTGTTCTGGGTGTTCCCAGGGATAAATTCACCAAGTTTTGTAAATAGCCACTGGTTTGCCTCCTACCAGTTGGGATTCTTAGTTGGGGGAAGGGGGGTTTTAACTGCGGCAACTGAAAGGCCCCTTTCAGGGAGTTTTCAATAAGTATTTATATTTATTACTTATATTTAGTTACAGAGCTTGATTTGTATAAATTTATTTTTTGCAGTGTTAATGTGCCTGGTCATCATTGGAGTTTCCATTTTGATGGCACGATACCATAAACTACAGTATAAGACCCCCGTGAAGGTTTAAACTTTATTATTTTTTTCCTCTCATGCTTTCCTGTTGTCTAGTAAAACATTAAAGGACATTCTAGATTATCTTATCACTTGATATTACTTTGATAGGAAGATCCTCAAGTTTTTTCTGCATCAATTTGGAATGTACATTTTGGTTATGATAATTTGGGTTATCCAAACTTTGAACGGGCTGCACAGTTTGTCAATGATACAGGTATGTAAACAAAGTAGAAACCTGATTTTGTCAGGTTTTTGTTTTGCAATCACTTAAGTTGCAGTGCATACCATATAATCACAAAAATCATCACAACATTGTTGCTAAAAACCACAGACAAATTTAATTATAATAATTGTTGTACACTCTTAACCCTTTCACTCCCAGGAGCTTTTGCGATTTTGAACGATTTTTTGTATCAAAACAATCAATCGGCTTTCTCTAATCCATATTAGGCATTCAC
>JAOEHV020224238.1:0-12854 GCA_025447995.2 Isaurus tuberculatus | reverse complement strand
GTAGTATCACATCTCGTTAAAGTAGAGTGTACGTAGACATCTCCAGCATTGGAATTTCAAAAAGTTGGCAACTATGTGATGGTGACAGTGAAGATACCGATGTCTTTGAGGAAAACTGAAATGATTTTTATTTATGAAATAGTCAAATTGTTGAGTTGGATTTCTTTATGAAATACTCATAGATTTCATAGTTGTTAATATTTGGTTTATGTTAGTTATTAAATACACTTTTTATGAAAGACACTGCTCTTAAATATACATATTTGAACACAATTTTGTTTTTAAATATTTTAAGCATAGCTAGCTTATCGTGCAATGCAACTAAAACAAAGTCTGAGAATGTATGAAAAATAATTACAATCAAAAGTAGGTGTCTAACATTTTATAAACCCCCCTTTTTTCTGGCTGAAAAATATGTGACGACCTCCACCCCCTCCCCCCAATGATTCCTCCTCCCTACCCACCCCTGCTAAATTATGACCAGTCCCTTATCCGTGATTTTATATTGTAGGCTTGGGACACAATCTAACATAAACCACCAAGTACTTAAGTGACAAATGTTTGAAAAAATGGCGGCCAATCCAGAGCTGTCTTTGATCTTTGCGTGCAGCACATTTTTTTAGCGTTTAATCGTTGATTTTCAAAAATGGAGAACAGCAACACTTCATTTATGAATGGTGCAAAGTTGGCGAAGTGCCTGTCTCTCTTAGGCTATCCAGGGTCAAGCGAATTAGAAGGGAGCAGTTTAGACTGGATATTCGAACACAAATCAATTGTACCCTTTCTCGAATGGCTTTGCGACAGTGTGAACTGTTCAAATTTGCTTTCTCGGGAAGAGAAAGAACAGTAAGTCTGCCAATAAGTTACATGCAATTTTTAAATATTTCAGCAACTACTTACATCAAAATTTCGTATGTAACAGGTTTTGTAACAATATCTAATGTAGTTCGAGTGCAGGGGATTAGTTCCGATTTGGTACTGCATATTCTCATCAATACTCCGTTCTCATTTAATTTTTCAAATTAGCAAAAGTTTCAGGTGTACTCAACCTCTTATAATTTTGACATTATGCATTTTATTTAGATACAAAGCACTGGTCAGCTCGGGAACGGCCATTCTCGAGGTAAAATCATCAATGCATTCTTTTAACTTTTAATTATGTTTATAAATCGATCTATTGTAGTTTGATCACAGAAATATTATACTTTATAATGACACAGTAACTTAAAAGAAACGTACTGCTTATAAATAGTTTTTAGTTAACTGAAAGAAATGCACAAAAAACTTTTTACATAATTATTTGTTATATTAGAAACTGTGAATATGGGCCACACCCCAGGCTCCCAAAACAATCATTTATGTGCACATGCAAGATAAAAGAAATAGATTAATCAGGACTTAAACAGAGTGTATTATATATTAAACACCTTTAAAAAAGGATACCAAGCAACCAGACTGTAGCTTTTTCAATATCAGTTTGAACACTTCTGTAAGTCTTCTAAGTGATTCTAAAGGACTTTGCAAGTAATTAATTTATTCAAGTATTTGTCTTATGAAGCCATGTTTTAAAGCTTAGATAACAAGTGCTGGTGTCATGAAGCCATTCTTATTGAACAAATGGTTGTGTACATTTTTAAAAGCAAATTTCATTATGTTACTCTAGGGCAAAGAGCTTGAACAGTCTTTAGCAAGTGCCTGCCACCCAGACGAGAACAGCTCTCCAAGTGCTCTCAGGTACACTAATCTACAATCTATAATCCTAATGCTATTATCAGGTCCAATCGACAAGTTCTACTGCAGTTGTTGTCAAATCACCGTGGGGCTAAGTTATACTCTGGTAATCACAGGGTTTTCAAATTAAGTGAACAATCACTGGAGCTTAACCAGGTATTTTAGCTTCATTGCGTTTCCCACCAGCTAAAAAAAACAAATAAAACTTGCAGCAAAAATTAATTTCATTTTCCACATGGAATCTAACTTAACACAGCCAGTTCTTACTTGAATTTGTATTGGTAAAAGTAGCATTTCACTAATGTAAACTGATTCTGTTTCCTTGGTCCTTGAGATACAAAATTAGCTGGATTAAGAACTTGTTTTCATATCCACTCATTTTTATATCTTATTGTTTCATATATTCACTTGTGTATCAAGTATGTTCATAGCCCCAACCCATCTCCTTTCTAGAGTTTTTCAGATTATAGTTAAATGGCTACAGTACTTTTTTAGGCAGCCACATACTTGAAAACATTAAATGAAAGCCCTGTAATCAAATTACCCAGAGTTCAAGTGACTCTGCTTTCAAAATAAACTCTGTTGATCAAATAACCCTTTGGTCAAGTGACCCTGCAGTTAAGTTATACAAAGTCATTAACATTCATGGTAGTCAAATCACCCTGGGGCCAGATAAAGTCTGTGGTAGTCAAATAACCCTGGTGTCAAGTTACACTGTGGTAGTCCAATCACCCTGTTGTCTATTGAGTGTAGTCAAATCACCCTGGTGTAAAGTAAAGTCTGTGGTCTCAAATAACCCTGGTTCAAGTTACACTGTGGTAGTCGAATCACTCTACAGGTGGTCAAGTGACTAGTGTAGTCAAGTTATATTGTGATAGTTGTAGTAATCATGATCCTGTAAACTAATATTATAATAATAAACTAAACAAAGAGAAGACTTTCGTGTATGACCATCCAAAGTATGTATTACAACTGTAGAACTGATAATCATTATAATCACGTGTCTATGATGTAATCATTGAGTGTACAATAGTTATATCACCGTGGGGTCAAGTTATATAATGGCATAATCAAATCACCCTGTGGTCAAGTTATACTGATAATCAAATCACCCTTGTGGTCCAGTTATAAGTACTGTGAAGGAGATTTGTACTTGATGTTAATCTAGTGAAGCTTGTGAAAATGATTGCCTAGGCAGGTCATTTGTCAGGCCAGGTCCAGTTTTGACTGGACAAGAAGCCAAACTTTAATTAAAATTGTTTTTTAATGTATCAGAAATGCACGGGCATAGTGTCTGACCAGACGATGCTTTTCACGGTCAAAAGCTCAAATTTACATAGACCGGTGACTGACTGTTAATTGCAGGTACTTGATTAATAAGAAAAAGGCAAAAGCCAGGGGCAACCTATAGAATGACATGGATGAGGGGGTTACAGAAAGATATAAGGATTGGTATTGTGAGTGATAAGGCTTTTTATTATATGGCAGGCTCGCTAAGCGGGCAAGATGAAGCGAATTCTGTGTTCTGATTGGTTACACGAGCGGGCAAGATAGGCCCATCTTGCCCGCTCGGGATTTTCGGTAGTAACAAGAGGCTCATTAAGCCTTTACTCGTGGTACGAGCCGTTGCATTCAGTTATTTTAACCCTTGAAGCCATTAACCGCGTGCGACCGGGGACAAATCCCAAATATGGCAGTCACTGGACCGAATCGCTAATTGCGACATGAAAAAAAAAGAAAAAAGAAAAAGAAATGGAACCCAAACGTTGACTCGTGGTACCACGAGTAAAAAAGTGAAATTCTTTGGCCAAATAATAAATCCTTTTATTGAACAAGCTTGTTCGGTCAAGACAGCTGGATATTGGCCTCGTTCTTTTTTTGCATTATTATGGACCGAAGAAGCGCCGAGGATACCATGGGCAGAACCCAAAAACACGAAAGCTGACATATATATCTTGGCGAACACGTGGCTCATTGTCGAGATTAGATCTGCTCTCGCTACGCTCGAGCAAAAATGTATTTTCTAAAAGTTTGGAACGAAAATTAACACGCAAAACGGAGATCATTGCACTGTGTTTGGCTGTTCAAACGGTCAAAGTACCCAGAACACAAGTTGTATTAAAGCTTCATGTTGGCATGCTTTGCTTCCACTCGCCAAAAAAACTCACCGACCTGATGAAATTGATTGTCGAGAACTCCATTATTTTCGCCAAAGTTGGCAATCCACAGTGGAGAAATCAAAATCAAAGCGATATCGACCCAAACTTACGCACCACTTTTGAAGAAATCGCAGTTTTCCTAGGTGTTGTTATCTTCATGGGCATAGTGAAGCTCCCGCGCATTGCGATGTACTTTTCCCGGGATGTCTGCTTGTATCAAACAGCTGTCGCTTCTGTGTTTACTAAACACCGGTTCTTCAAATTGCTGAAGTTCTTTCATGTGGCCGATCCACGAGGTATCCCAGATGACGATAGCCCAGAATACAAACTCTATCGAGTTCAACCAGTTATTTACACTCTAGCAGAAACATTTTTACCGAACTATAAACCGCACCGCGAACAATCTATTGATGAGGCTAATAATGGTTTTAAAAATTCAAAGGTCGCATAAAATTCTCCAGTACATGCCACTAAAACCTTGCAAGAGAGGTATCAAAATTTGGTCTCGTTGCGATGCCTCGTTATTTATTTCAGTTCGAGGTATATAGAGGGCCCATCGAGCCAGTCGGTTGGCAGCCAGTAGTGGAACATCTTTTCCCGGGCCAAAAAGTGCCAACAGTGGTCGATGATCTGTAAGTAGCAGAAAATGTCTTCCGTGAAGGTACTGGTAAAACTTCTTCAGCTCAAACAAGAAGTCATAACTGGACAAAAACAGTTTCTGTCCCCAAGAACTTCTACTTAACATCTGCCAGACTGAATACAAGACATCTTAGAAGTATTGATGAAATTAAAAATGCAATTTAGCTTCCAAAGGTTCAGTATACAAATATTTTACAAAAATCGCAGTAGACAAGGTTGTTTGTTTGCCCCCTAGTGAAGCCGTGCAGGGACTGGCCGGGGAACGGCAACTTACTCATTAGGTGATTTCAATAATTAACAATTATTCACCGAAGTGGAAGTGAATAGTGAGTAATTATTTACCGAAGTGGAGGTGAATATACTTGGCTTTCACCGACACTGAGGTGAAAACATGCTTTTTATAAAAATTGTAAACAGCTTCGTGTCGCCGCGCCGGAAATTTAGTTGTGACACTTTGAATTTGTTTACTTGTGAAAAAGTTGTTCATGAATCAACAATTATTAAAACTTACCTCGAAATACGTTCACTCCAAATTTTGGTGACTTTTTTGTGTTTTCGGGAACTGCCGCATTATCTATTTCTAAAATTTCAGCGTCGCTGACACTTTTAGAAACTGCTACGCCATCTTGTTTTTCTCTATCGCTAATCAGTGAATATCCTGGATATTCACATTTTAGGTAACCAATCAGAGCGCGCGAAAAACACTATTCGCTGGTTGGGTATATGCTAATGGTGGATATTTACTGAGCCACGAAGTAGCTTACCTCCGAGCTAGCCAATCGGCATGTGCTGAAAGTACTATCCACTTGTGTGGTATATACTAACATCAATTCCTTTCTGTTGTCCTTTCATTTTCCTTTACTTGTGCTAGACCTTTATTTTTATTTGAGTTAACAAATGAATGTTTTGGTAAACTGCCAAATAAAAACTGAAATAAACAACTCAACTGACCACTGATTGTTTTATTTTATCTTTAGTTACTGCTCTCAGGGTTTTATGTTACTAATAAATTAATACTGTACTTTTGTGTTGGGAATTGAAGAGATGAAATTGAAGCACTTGTTCAGCTTCTACAGCAAAGGAATGAAAAACTACAAAACTTGATCACATGGAAGAACAGACTCAGGTACATGATTCAATATTAAAAGTATGAGAAGGTGTCAGCCGAGTCTTAATTATCAGATGATTGTTTATAAAATAAAGCAGGTACAACACACATTCTGAATGGCTTTGCAGTGCGCTTCGTTTTAATACATACTAGTCACAGACTGTGTGCTTTAATTTTGTTCATAGGCACAGTGTACCTTTATATTTTTGCAATGCAAATGGTGAAAGAAGTTTTGCCACTGTTTTCATTAAGGTTAAAGTTCTCTAAACAATGAAAATTTAGCCCAGAAAAAAGGGTTTTTTGGAATCAGCAATAGGTGATCATAGAAGTTTGCTGGAAAAAAGCAAGCAAAAGCAAAAGATACAAAACGAGATGGATTGTTTTGCTCTGCACTTGTAAGTAACTGGGCGGACGTGGTTGGCGCAGTTGGTAAGATCTCTGCTTTCCAACAACAAGGTCCCCAGTTCGATCCCGGCAGTTTGCCGAGATTTTCGAATATTTGTGTGACCTTCTTTTCCGCCTAAGCCAATTCAGCTTTCCATCCTTCCGGGGTAGGTAAATGAGTACCGGCATTTGCTGGGAGCTAACCTGCGATGGATTAGTGTCCCGTCCAGGGAGAGTCTACGACTCTCATCTGCTTAACACTACAGAAACTGGAGATAAGCGCCGGCTCCATGGGCCACTAGGCTCGTAAAGGATTTAGCCTTTAGCTTGTAAGTAACTAACAAAAAACATACTAAGAACAACTCATTTAATATTGTTTAATTTCTTCTATAAAACAATCTTAAATTTAAGTTTAGAGACTGCGTTACAATGTTAAATTTATATACAACAACGAAGGCTTCACTGAAGGAACATTATCTGCAATTGCCTGGACACTAAAGTGACAAACTTAATAGCAAATTTTCGGCTTCAATTTTACCAGGGGCAGTTTCCATTCTGCTCACAATGCCTCGCAACCCCCATTTTATCAAGCCGTTTGACACTGGAGATTGCTCATTCAATAATTGTTCTTGTTCAACAGAGTACAATTGAAACTGTCTTTTGTTTTTCTTCACTGTTTTTTGTGCCAACAACATGTATCTTATTGAAACACTCGAGTTCCTTACAGTTACCTGGTTTCAAAGTCACTAAAACTTCTCTGGGCCCTTAACCTTGTAATTGGACATGGTTTAATATATATTTTTTTGGTTTACTTTGCAAACAAAACACAGTTATACAAATAACTGTAATGGCCAACTGAACTACAGAGTGACAACAGAACATCAGTCCACAAGGTCTGATCATGAAATCAATTCTAAAGTGAATAAAGAATGGCAACTTCCAACCATAAGCTACATTAATTTTGTTGAAAACATTGGGACAAGGAACCATAATTAACCCAGATCACTATCATATCCAACCAGCTCCAGAAGTTCAATACTTGACACCCTATCTGCAAGACAAGTTTAATTTAACACATTGTCTTGATCATTTTCCTTTTCACACTCCTAAGCCTCTGTAAATCCTTCACATTCAGTATCTAAGTTTCCCAGCTGTGTAATATTACTAGTAGAATGCAAAGCTCATATACTTAGCATATTAATAATATACATGAAAAAATTACTCGATTCTTATTGGCTGAGGAACAGTGCATTTTTGAGGTAAAACAGTGCAAAAACAAGGTAACACAGTGCAAAAATAAGGTAACACAGTGCAGGTATTACTCGATGCTAATTGGCTAAAAAAAATAAAAATAAGGACAGCCAATAAGATCACACTTTGAAATTAAAATGATGACTACGATTACAGTTACGATTACTACTTACTACGATTCCTACGATTATTACGATCGTTACAATTACGACTACGATTACTACGATTATTACAACTACGATTATTACGATTACTGCGATTGTTACGATTACTACGATTATGAATACAAACTACGACTATGACTTCAATTACTACTACGGTTACGACTACGATTACAACTACGATTACGACTTCGATTGCGACTACGATTATGTATATTATTAACACGTAATAACACGACTTTTCTCGTTCAATTTGGAAATGATTTGCACTCATGTGTTTTTCAAAAAGCTCAAATTGCATTCGCCGTACGGGTTCATGCAATTTTGATACTTTTTGAAAAACCCACTCGTGCAAATTATTTCCAAATTGAACTCGAAGTCGTGTGATTACCTATACATATCTTGTACCTTTGACTCACGAATACTGTAGTCCTCTTGTACCAGCCAGAACACCACTAAGTTCCCAGAACTTCTTCCAGGTGCAACTGTACAAGTCTAGCACTCATAACATTAGAAACACTACTATGTCACTCAAGTTTCAGAGTTCATCGATTTCCTCTAAAACTTCCTCATAGTTCTTCCTAGTACGTTATAAAGATTGTTTTTTACTTAATTGTAAAATTACAAAAATGTATTAATTATATTAATAACATCAGAATGTGGTTTCTATTAAGTGTAGTTAATAATCCATTGTACTTTGAATAATTCAGCTCACACCATGCAAGGCTTACTGAAAAAAGTACCCAAGAAATGCGATTAGAAGGAGAAGCCAATTTGAAATACAAAAGATGTCTGCAACAAACTCAAACAGACAACAAACAGGTTTTATAGCATTGTGACTGTTGTGTTCTACTAAAAATCAAAATCTATCTTTTGTCTCTGAAAGAGGAGAAATAGTGATGTGTTTAAGCAAAATATCAGTTGCCACTATTTGTTTTCATGGAAGTGCAGGCATAGGAAAAGCTGAATTATTAAGTAGATAAAATTATAATGGAAAGATAGAGTATATTGTATAAAATTACATATAGATTTATAGAGATAGTGTAGGGATATATATTGGATAAAGAAAACAATGGTATTTTAGTTATCTTGAACAGACAATGTTATTTTTCAACATACGAAACTATAGTTTGCAATTATATGCTGTGGCAAACAAGAACTAAGATTCAAGGCCTCATCAGATGACCATTGTGACCTCTTTTCATCTGTGTACTTTTCAATTTTAAATGTTATATCACAAACAGTTAATGTAGTTTTTAACCCAAGTCAGGGGTACATACATACTAGTATCAAACTTGAAGCCACTAATATGGGCATTAGGCCACGTTGGTAGTGGGCATCACCCCTAAATCTACCATGAATAAAAGTGAGCCTGATTGTTAGCAGCCATGGACAGCTGTTTCGGCCCTTTTGGGCCTCATCAACATGGCATAGCTAACAATCAGGTTCAGATTCCCACACAAGATACTAAGTAAAAGTGAAGCGTTGTGCTTGTGGGATTTGGCATAAATAATAAATGCAAGTCAGGTAGTACATAGTATGAAACTTGAAGCCACTAATATGGGCATTAGGCTACGTTGGTAGTTTTTAACCCCTTTGTTATTTGGTCAATGGATATACAATAAATTTACATCATACAAAATTTAATAATAAGCTATTTGAAAGCAAGCTCAATAATGCCAGCAAAACCAATTAAGATATCAACAGTTATAATACTGTATAACTTTGTGCTTTTTTTCTAAATTCAACAGCTAAACAGTGTTCGAAAAGAAGTGGAGAAGGGTTTGGCCAAGTTGACAGCTGTTCATTGTTTACAAGGTGAGCGTTTCATTTGTAGCAATATTAGGAAGGCGTCACGGTTTTGCAACAGCTTTTAATAACGGGTTACAATGCAAAGGTAAGCCAGTGACAAAGTTCACATGAATAATAAACAGGCCAATTTCAGAAAAGGCCACGTGGTCCTGGGTTTCTAGTAGTGGTCCACTGACCAGATAAACAAGGTACTCACGAGACATAAGTCCCTCAAGCCAAGTCTTTAAGCCAGAAATACCAATAGCTGATTGAGTGTAAGTTTGGATACTGTTATGGGGGATAGCATCATCCACTTCATGGAAGAGTAAGCTGTATGGTAATCTTGTAGCAGATCTTCAATACATCGGTCTCTAAAAACACTGTCTATATTGTCATCAATGGCGGCAGGGGCTTACAGTAATGGGCAACCTCGCTGAAGGATGTCAGAAGCCAGCTACTACCGCTAGGATTTTAGTAAAAAGAGGTGTTCAAATATTTGTCCTTAATTATATGACCTGATTACCAGTGATTACCTCTATGGGTCACATGACTGGGCAGCTAAAACAGCAGCTAGTTAATATTCCTCAAGATTAATGTCATTGTGACAGTGTAATATAGAGCGAGCGCCTGGCACGTTCGGAGAGAAAACATCATTCGGAATTAGATGAGATTCGTCGATCTCAATCTGACTCTATAGGTTTTTCTACAGGATCTCCGGTTTTACTCCCTCCCTAGAATCGACTTAAAGGCCAAAATCTCCGCCGTCAACCACTGAAATCACGAGCCATTGGCTCGGGAGATTGGGCAACCCTCCCTGCACGTAAAGATGTTAAATAAGATTTTTAGTTTTTTTTTATTTAACTGGTGTGAGGACTGACATGACCGATGTGCATGGCATGGATTTTCAGACCAATTTTTGCCTTGCAAGTTGAGGAAGGAGGGGTTGAAGAGTTACAGTCAAAAAGGAGGTGTTTTCAAAGGTAGGGTTGAGGTTCGCATTGTCAATGATAGGTTGACCTTCAAAAAGGCCATCAGACGTTGGCGATCATTGGGCTGAAATTTGATGTTCAAAAGATCCAAAAAGTTGGTGCTCCAAATAATTGGAAGCCAAAGTGCTTGCAGATTTTTTGCCAATGAGAAAGGGGCTGTCATGACCTTCAGGCACAGACGATCTGTCTACCACGAGATCTCAAGGAGCTGAGCAAAATGAGGGCCGAGTGGGTACACAAAGTTTTGTCACAAACCTTTGTAACTAGTAATGGTTTTGTTTTTGTTAAAACCACTGTTAAAGAGTAGCCATTTGGCGAGATGTTTGGCCTTATGTAGCTAAAATAAAAACAGGTGTTCTAGTTATTAGTTTTCAGTTTTTACAGCTTGAAAGTTAACCGTGGAGCTCGCCTGACTCCTGTTGCTTTCATCGACTATTTTGAGAGAATTGTTCTGTGGGTATACTTGTAACTGCTGGCACCAGACCATAATCAAGGAGACCACACGAGTTTGCAACAGCTTCTAATAAAAGAGTTACTACGCAAAGGTATAGTTAAGCTAACAAGGAAGTTCACATAAACAATCATGGCTGACCACACAAGTATTGAGTCGCTGACCAGTTAAATAAAGTGCTTCCAATGATATTTGGAAGAAATCTTTTGTGAATACTTCAACAAATTGTTGGTCAGTTACAAGTGGAGGGACTGCCCATTCACTAAGGAAGTTCACAAGGTTATGACAGAAAGCAGTTTGCATTCCTCAGGAGTTGGGTTCCCCAAACTCATCTTAGGGCAAATGCCCGAAATATGAAGTTAAGGTAAAACTGAACTGGATTCTGCAACAGATGAACTACAGATAACAATAATCTGGTGTCTTGACTCTGTAAACTGTACTAGAACCACTGAATTTGAGTTTGGGTTCTATGCTTTAGATAATCTATAAATTTTAGGTTCTGATTCCTTTAAACATATGTACAGTAATTAGTGAACTTACACAATACTGCTCATAAAGATTGTAATATTGAATCCCTGGACATAACTATTTTACTTAGATAACTCGGTAGATACTTGTCATTTGTAACGTAAGATAACAATCAGTATGTTGGTCTTGTTTATACTTTTTCAGGTGACACTGACCGAGCGCCATTTTTGTGTAAGCAGAAATTTGATGACCTCTTTGGAGCAGAGGAGAAATTTACTGCTGAGCTAACAGCATACACAAGAAAACAATTTTTTGAGGTATTGAATGGTAAATGTAATAGTACAACATGAGTCACTGTACAACGTAACTGAATTTAACACATTGTTTTATTAAAGCTCTGTAATTGAATCCCTACAGAAACTTACTACGGGACTGTTTCATCAGGTGATAAAAACAATTGGTGATTTTGACTTGTTTATATAGTTTTGGTAGAGTTAGCTAATAGTCTGAATGTTGTTGACTTCATTATATCGTATAAAGCCCTATGAATTTATTAATATGTCTACATATTGACCACACATGGCGGCGTGGTCGGAGCAGTTGGTAAGATCTATGCCTTCCAACCACAAGGTCCCAGGTTCGATTCCTCGGCTGTACAGAAAATTGAACATTTGTGTGATCTTCTTTTCCGCCAAAGCTTACTCAGCTTTCCATCCTTACGAGGTCGGTAAATGAGTACCAGCTTCGGCTGGGAGCTAACCTGCGATGGATTAGTGTGCCGTCCAGGGGGAGTCAATGACTCTCATCCGCTTAACACTACAGAAACCGGAGATAAGCGCCGGTCCCATGAGCCACTAGGCTCGTATAAGGATTTAGCTTAGCTTTTAGCTACATATTGCCCACTCAGCGAAGATTAACAAGCATTTTTTATTAAGGGTATTGCTGAGATTGCTGGTCAAGAGGGTACACGTTATGAACTGCTTGAGATAAGTGACCCGAAAGCATTATTGATACGAGGTAATTAAATATTTAGCAAATACACATATACACCTGTTTAAATACACTGCCGATTTGCCAAAAAGTTAATTCTGAAGACAATTACTTCAACTCTTACTAAGATTCACTGCTTATTGTCGACGAGTTTCGGCTATATCTGAGTGTTACTGAAACTCAACTTGCAAGGGTCACTGAGAGAAAAACTGAAACTCAACTTGCAAGCGTCACATGAGATTCTCAAACTGGGACTCCAAATAAGGCCATGTTATGCTTACTGCAAATGGTATTTATGTGAAGTTAGCTAAACAAACATATTAACACCCTCCATGACAGTTCTCAAAATCGAAGATCCTCTGCCTTCGTTCCTTTAACCGTCAAAGAAAACCCTATATACGACCAAGTTCTGCCTCAGCTGTTCTTCTCCATGTGGTCATTTTCGGTGGTTTTTGGTCTTATAGTGTCGCATTTCTCTCCTTGTGACAGTTTTCTCTCTGATGGCCCATGATAGTTTTTTGTTGATCTTTTGGAAGGTTTCTGTAGGACGATTTTACGCGATGTGGTCGTTGCCCCTATGTCCAACACTGCTCCTTTATCTGGGCTTTGGACTGGTGAGAGTGACCATACAGTGGGACACCCCTAGGTGGAGTTAACAGGGTTCCCGCGGGGCATTAAAAGTCATTAAAAGTCATTATGAGTCTCTTTGCAAATTTAAGGCCTTAAAAAGGT
>JAOEHV020224134.1:0-12855 GCA_025447995.2 Isaurus tuberculatus | reverse complement strand
ACGGTGAAATAAGAGCTGTTATGCTTGCGTTTGTGTTTGCGCTTGTGCTTGCGTCGCTAGTGAAAACCAGGCTTTAACCTTATGCAAACCAAGCAAAACCCTGTGTTAATTCAATTTTTTTATGTAATCAGATGAGTTCAAACCAAATTTTGATAAACAAAACTTTTCTTTTAGAAAAATTCTATTTGGTAGTTATTCAGAATTTGGTCTAACAAAAGTAGTTTATCAAAATTCAACAAGGATTTAAATACCGCTATCTTGTACAGAGAAAAAAACTTTGATTAAATTTGCTTTTACTAGGTTTCTTCTACAAACTTCAATTTGTAAAAATATGGAAAACATATCTAGCTCAAGTGGTGATTAGCAAAAAAACACATTCAACAACACAAATACTGGGCTTTGATAAATAATACCTTGATATCCCCGTCACAAGTGACAATGGAGAATGGATGGCTTTTGATAAATAATAAAGAACTGAATTGTGCTGGTCAAAAGTGGTGTAAACTATATCTTGATTGGTCTTTCTTGTTTATATTAAATAACTCGGTCATTTCATCAATAGCATACCTTAACTGTCAAGGTTAAAGCATTACATATTATATCTAGCACCCCTTGATATAACATGGTATCCAACAAACCACACTGAATAAACCACCAGCTAATGAGGAGCATTTGAAATAAAACATTGTTTCAAGAGCTAATTTGAAAGGCTGTGCATTTTATATTTAAATTACAAAATTTTGTTCCCATCAAAAAGCTTGTTATTAATACTCGGGCTGCAAAATATAATTATTAAGCTATAAAAAACAACAAACCAGGTGCTTTTGAATGCAATAAGCTGCTTACAGCCACTTGTAAAGTATGTAACATACTCTTCCAAAAAAAATCAGTTCATAGTTGTTCAGCCAGCTGATCAAAACAGAATTAAAATAATTTACAAACTATTTACAAACTAAGACTCTTTGCTTGTTTAAACTTAAATAGGTATCAGTTGTTGTATCCAAGCCATTTTCCCAGATATGATGTCACAGCTGACCCCAAAAGATTGGAAGATCCTGTCCCCCTATCTTCTTGTGTATCCAATCCTTCTGCCTCTGAAGTCTCCAACACTTCAAATTCATCCGAGAAGCTTGAGTGACTAGATGACGAAATCACACTACGAGATGGCTTCTTTGTGTTTCTGTGTTTTATTTCCTGACCTGAGTTTTCCTGAGTTCGCAATAAAACTCTTCCTGACTGATATGTTTGATCATCTGTTTTGTCCTGTTTTCTTTTATTTGACTTTTTTATTCCAGTCAAATCCAGTGATTCAGTTGAACTGTTGTAGCCATCTTCAATGTCTGGAAACTCAAGCCCTTGCATGAAATCTTGATCTTCTAAGTCAAAACTTTCTGTTCCTTGACTCACTGATGGGAAGTTCATACCCTCTACGAACATCAGAGAACTATTTTGACTAGCAACACTGCCCTCAAACCCTGAAAGTTAAATTTTCTTAAAATAAATTGTTTTGAAGTTGCAAGAACAGAATGGTAATGCTGGTCAGGGTTTGACAAATATTAGACCCAGACTCCCGGGACAAGTTGAAAATTATGTTGGACAAGCGTTTTATTTCCAGAAGAAGCCTGCCCCTTCACTTTTTTGCCAACAAGTGATCAATTTTTTTAATTTAGTACTATTTTGTTTTATTCCAATTGATGAAATGCGGCTTTGTGTTCGTGCTGCAAATGTGTTTCTATGAAATATAAAAAAAGGTCTCTCCATTGCAAATGTTAATTCTAGCGAGACAGTCGCCTTTGTATTATTGGGAGGAAAGCACTAAATCAAAAGGGTCAAAAGGAGGTATCTCAAATCCAATCTAGAAGGCCGAAATTTGAAAATTTTTCTAGGCCCGTCAGTGCCAACCATGGTGGCGCCTCCTTAGATACTAATTTATTTAGCCCCTCCACTTTCAAATTCCTTCCGCTGGGCCTGCATTAGATTGTGGACAATTTGTAAAATTGATTTCATGCTAAATGTTTAGCTATGAAAAATACAGTTCTAATGTTAATGATGGCTAAGAAGCCAAATATTGTAGTTGTCAATCAAAATATAAAAAGAAAGGAAACCTGCAGACGAGACAGAACACATGAAAATATTATAATTTTAATTATTAAGTTTATCTTACAATGTGAGAAGATGGAGAACTGCATAATCTGATATATCAAAAATTACACCTGATTTAGAAAATTTTGATCTAAAATTTGTTTCCTTAATTTATGGGATAAAACATAGCTTACCTTGACTCTCTTGACTGCTGTGACTATCCTGTCTATGAATTGATAAAAGACTTTCGTCTGATGATTGCAAACTTTCTACCATCCTGGGCTCTGATGAGGAATCGTCTGACATTGGCTGGTACAATGCATTGTGTGTATCATCCACTGTGGGACTAATTATTTCAGGTTCAGAATTGACTGATGTTTTATCTGTTCTGGGGTTTGGGTTATCATCATCGGCCACTTCTGGATTAAACTCATTGGTAAAATCATCATCGCTGTCAGAAAGTACTTCACCTTTCTTGGCTACAAACAAAATAAAGAACAATGACTTATATGTGTAGACTTTGTCTTGCTTTTCTGTTCAAAACTAGCTAGGTCAGGCCCAGTCCTGGTGTGCACACGCTTTAGAAATGCCTAGTGCAATCTTACAAATATAAACAAAGTTGCACTCCCACACTAACAATGAAGGAGTTTTTAAAAATGCATGTTTTACTGTACTGTTGTGGCACTGGCAAGCTGTGGCACTCAAAAGCCCCCATAAAAGGCATCAACTTGAACACAGCACTTACCTTTGAGTATTTTTGCCCTTTCCCGTTTTGTTCTGCTGTGTTCCCACTGAGTTGTTATAGGAGCATAGAATGGTCGCACTAGATTTCGAAGCTTGTAATGAATCCCATAATATCTTATGCCAGGCCACAAATATAGCAAAGAAACTGCAAATCAATAAAATTGTATCATAAAGTGCATTAATTTAGATATGTCAAAATAACTAAAAATTGGTTTTAATAAAAATAAAAAGCGATTGATTTTTAAAGCTTACCATAAGATTATTTTATTTGAATTCTCTTTTTTTTCAAAGTTAGGTAGACACAAATATCTCTTGACCATATTAGATGTTTTGTCTTAAACTCATCTTTCTTGCATTCTACATAATATTATCATCTGCCTCCTACATATCCTTGATATCGACCCCACCATCATTATCAACATCATTATCAACATCATTATCAACACCATCATCAAAAGCATTAACTATTCTCCTTCTCATATCATCAGCACCAACATCTTTCTCATAATGAGTACAACCATTGTCCTTACTATCATTATTATTATCCGTCTCTTCTCTCATCATCTTAAAGTAGCGTTCATGAATCACTTTCTTCATCCTCTTCTGTAGCTTCGCCATTAAATACCATCATCCTCTTATTTAATATCATCATTCTCAATTTATTACAAAGTCCCTCCATATTAACACCACTATCTTTCTCCTCCTCTGCTAATTGCTATGTTATAAGTAGTTACAGTAAGACAATTGCTGTCAGTAATAGAAGCAAACTTCATTCTTATATTATAATGAGATTAACCAAATTTACCAATAAAATATGACAGAGCAGCCAATGGGAAATACTGGTATGCAAATGAAAATGCAACAAATGCAACACATAGGACTCCAAAAAACTGAAAAAGAAGTTTTAAAACTAAATTAACATAAACACTATATAAAAAATTATTGTCAGTAACAGTTTTAAACATTTTCAAATTAACCATATTATTTGTTACAAAATATTTGATTAATTTTAATTAGATTTTTTAGAAGTTGAGGTGAACAGCTAGCAGCAACTGGATTATATTGCTGAGATGCAAAGTAGTTCATGAATAAAACAAAAACTAGTTTTCATGCATCAAATTCTATGTAAAAACCTCAATTAAAGTTTACACAAACAATCTCAACCAACGGAGGGTTTCAATGAGAATGTATGAAATCAATAATAACTTCAATGGGGTATACGTAGTAAGGAAATATTGCCAGGACTTTTGTTAATAATGACAGATTCACTGCAGCCATACAAAATGCTTAAACTTTTCACTAAAATCTGCAATAAACTACCTAACACAGAATGAAATTTACCAACAATTAATTTCAACAATCAAAATAATCAGGCATTTCGTTTCATACATTTCATATTACTCTTCTCACATCTTTTACACTGTCTTACCTTTACAGAACTTTTTGTCTTCAGTTCAAATAACTTGATATAATACAACGCCCCAAAACTCCATAATGCAGCAAGTTTCTGACACAGTCCATAGAAAGGTACAGTATTTTCTGGACTAAAAAATATAAAATTCTTGTATTTTGTTTAATTATCACACAGTCAAACCATGTTTTGTATTGGCCAACAAATGGTGTTATTACATATTATTTGATTGTCGGGTTACAGTCTTTTGTTTGATGTTTCAGTGTTTAAACACAGAAAAACATTTAAAAACATACTTTTGAAAAACACAAATTAAATTTAACAATATGGGGTTTTATTACATTTCGTTCAACATTCTTTTGGAATTGAACCTTGCTCTAAGCTTTATCAGTTTAATCAGTCAAAACCAAAATCAAATATTTTGGCAGAGCACGAAACATAGACAAGGTCAATTAACAAAGTGGCCACTCACGTAATATGCTTCCTGAGACAAAAAAGAAATCGGTCTTTAAGAATTCCTGAAATCAGAAATGTATAGAATTTTTGAAGATAAAAATTTTTGTTTTTTAAGTTTTGCGAGATATATTCCTACCTAAATACGGCAGTGTGTATCACAGCTATAAACATTTATCTCAAATTTTCGATCAATATCTTCCCACATTCCAAACTTGGTATAAATTAGTGAAAAGCCTGACATTTTCAAACATTAAGACAAAATAAATAGGCAACTAAAACGAACTTTAATATGAAAGCGAACTAACCTCTTGCCTTCAGCTGGAGCGCCTATCCCACCTGAAAAACAGATATTGAAGAATGGAAATGAAAACAAAAGAAAGAGTATACGCAGTCTAGCAGATAAGAAACTTTCCATTACTTGAAACGAAAATGGTTCTTAATTACCTCGTTCTAGAATAGGGCTAACGCGACCTCGGACTTCGCCAATACACAAACTCAGAGACAAAACTGTTAGTACAATGCAAATATGGCGCAGAGTGTCAGTGGTCAGATATCTATAAAACAAAAATGAAAATTATGTGGAAATCGTCTTCTTTCAATCAAATAAATGTGATTTTAACAGCGTACCCGAAGATACAGTTGATTCCAGCAAGATAACAAAGCGAATGGAATGGCTGCCTCCACAAGACAACATCTTGAACATAGCTCCATCGCTTTTCCAGGGGTTCTAAAATCTTTCGTACTTTATCAAAATGGGGATCCATCTGTTGATGGTAATCAATTTGCTGTGAAACATCTCCATCGCGTAGTTCACCCTCAAACGCCATTTTGGATAATTTCCAGTTTGTTTTGTTTGTTGCTTCTTCGAAATATGACGTCATGGAAAACACTTCTCGTTCCCAGTCTACCGTACCGCTATATAAATAAAATTTTTACTTTGAACTGAGGCTGCAATTTTTTGAGAAATTCTTCCTCAAATGTACTTATAATAGTCTGGAATAGTATTCTAGCAGTTCTTTTTTTAATATTTTCCAACGTAGGATAAAGCTTTATGGTTATGTTCACAATTAAGCATATTCTAAAGATATAAAGACTATAAAATTAAAAGATTCGACGAACTAGCATGCAAATTGCAAATGGCTTGTGCATGGTGAAAACATTTATGTTAACGGCTTTTTCCCAGATAATTTAAGCCCCTATATATCTACCGTAAGAAGTAGATTTTTCCTGATCTTAGATGAAGCTACCTTATTTAAAACTCAAAAAATTTACGTTCAACTTGTAGGAGTTTCGATCGATAAAAATAAAGCACTTACAAATTAAATATAATTTATTTTTTGAAGTGTATAAAATAAAAATGTCTTCTTCACCAAAGCCTCGTCAGTATTTTTATCTTCATGTTCTTACAAATGGTTCTAAAAAAAAGTGTATTGAAGTTAAAGGAATTAACTTAATACAAATATTTTCTTTTTGTTCAAAGTAAATAGTTATCTCCTCGGCATTTTTTGAAGCATAATACTGCTGTAGTCTTTACAATTTTCATCTATTTTAAAAATTCTGAATTACCGTAAACATCACTAAAGCCTGTCAAACCCATTCGCCCTTACTCAATAACCCGAAAAAAGACGAATCTATGCAGAGATTTGATTAAATTAAAAAGTTGAAATTAGGAAAAAAAAAATGATAAAATGAACTAGTAGCCTAGTAGCGTGTGAGCAATCTCAAGGTTGGGGGAGGGGAGCTGAAAAAAAATAAAGAAAAAAAAGAGACTGCTTCCTCCCCAGTCCCCCTCTCCTTTTCTTTTTTTCGTTTTCAGCCCTAACCTCTCCCCCCCCCCCCTCTTCCTTCATCTTAGCTTGCCACGCAGGCTATTAGGTCTATTTAAACATTCAATTTTTTTTAAAAGTGATGATGATTATGGACTGCGTCGGTGTTTCAAATTGTATAAAAATATTCTTTTTTTAAGTTTGACACCGTGATGAAAAAGAGAGAAAGATTTCTGACGTTTTGGACGTTGGTCCTTCGTCGGAGAAAACCCGAAACGTCAGAAGCCTTTCACTGTTTTTCATCACAGCGTCAGTGTCAAACTTAAAAAATGTTTTATACAATTTTTTAAGGCATGAGTCAAACGTCGAATTCAGACGCGACGATTTTTAAAAATAGCAATATCTGCGTTACCCTGGGTGCCAGAGGTCTATATTTTTCAATTGCTGCCGTCTGTTGGGCCAAACGTCGAACTTCAGACGCGACGAACTAAATAGTTCGATACTCTTACGAGATATAAAGATTAAATCAATATTGTTCTGTTTTTTGTTTGTTTTTTGTTGTAGTGATAGCAGACATGCAGTGGATCCGAAATTGATAAGTTAGTATTCATTAATACGCTTGAAAATTAAACGAAAACGTTTCAGATTTTTCCTCTCACTTCAAAATTTTTGCTAATGGGAGTTTAAATACTTTTCCAAAGGTACTCGAATACTTTTCATTTTTCCAAATTTGGCCAAAGTTCAAGTTGCCTTGTGGCATTTCCGGTTATGTTGCACTGAGGGATTGTGGGATACTTCCTTCGTCGCATTGCAACGGCAACCGGTTGATAGAAGCCCAACAATGGAACTGAGTTAGACTTCAGGTAAGTCTTTGTTTGTAATTGGAATTTAAACACAAAAAGACACTAATCCCAAAGCGCTGCTATGTGCAGTGTTTGAATTATGTCGCCTTTTCAGACGAATCGAAAGTCAATCACTTTTTGTCTGCGCGCCATCAGAATTTGGGACACGGACGTGCGTAATTAATCTGTCAAAAGGGCTCGCACTTTTCTTCAGCTGAAGAATAGTTTCGACATGAGCGTAAAACTTTGGTCTGGGATGAAATTCCCAAAAGATGACTTTAAATTCCAGGCGATAAAAGATTTTTCAGCGGGAGAAGTATGTTTTAGTGATGGCGAAAACCCTCTGTCTTTCAACGTAGGTGAAATTTTCACATTTATTCAAGAGCGTGATGAAAATTGGGTCAAAGTTGAACGAGAGCTTTGGAAGAATAACGCCTTGTTAAAGATTGGCGAGTTCCCTGCAACAGAGCGCGGAGTCGTTCCGTTGGATTATGTTGCTGCAATGAATGTTCTTCAAGAAAAAGGAGAGAATGAAGTAAAAATAACTGACAACAATGACTTACCAACACCAGACGACAACAATGACTCCCACTCAATTCTACAGGTAGGTACAGATGTTTATTTTTGTGCTGGGACATTGTAAAAATCTGCATTTAATTGCTTGGTTAACTTGACAGATCAAGGATTTTTGTTATCCTTGAATACCAATGTTAATCGGTTAAAATCAATTTGCACATGTTTAAACGGACAAGTTATTATTTTTTTAAAAATATTGCTTTATAATTTTGCTTCAACGCCCAGCTTATTCATTACTTTCGATTCATGTAATAGGAATTCGAAATCTGGGAACTTTTATTTATAGTCATAGTGAAAGAAATTACTGTATGTAGCTTTACAGTACATCAGTGATAAACAATAATTTGCGCAAGTCTTTTCTATTCATTTAACACTAAATAAAAAACAACGAACAGTTTTTTTTTATTCTTTTTAAAAAACCTAACGGTACTTGAATGAAAAACTTGTTAAAAGCCGGCTACCTGCCGCGGAGTATTGTATGAATAGCCTTACAACAAACACAACAACTGGAAAAAATAAAAAGAAGTAAACAAAGGGCTTTTAAAAAATAACGAATGGTACAAAAAAAAATTCTGAATGTCACCTAAAGAGGGCTTTATGGCCCTAGGTCATATGTCATATGATGTAGACAAGTTTACGATAATTTTTTTGTTCTAAAAGTCAGTGAGACTGTTTATCTGTTTTCATAAATTTGGTCGAGTTTTTAGTATATTTTTAATTTTAAAGTGCAGTAATCATTGTTTAAACTTTGTAAAATGCGATGTAGATGAAAGTAAATTATATTTGAAATACTGCACAGACAAAAATCACATGAGTCTCAAAAGTCCTTTGTTTTCCGACTTTTGGTTAACGTTTTTAAAAGTTACACCACCAACCACCAAAATAAAAAAAAAATTAGAAGTTTGGCAACCGTGATTATATAGGTTTTTTATCAGAAAACTGTACTTCAGGCTGTCAGGATGATATTTTCATAGTGTCTAGTGTATTGGTCATATCTGTTAAAAGTCAGTATTTGTTATTGTTACAAAAAAAATAACTTTATCTACTGTGTGCAGTTATACGATTTCAGTAAAATGTGGTTCAAGAGTTACAAGTTTTTTGCAGGCTTCATTGCTGGCTTCCAGATTCATTGACAGTTCTTCAAACCAAAACTAAGGATTGGTGTCTACTTCTCTGTGACTTTTCTTTTCTTTAATCTTTGTATTGTAAAGGTGTTAATATCTTTTTTGCTTGTGTATAAGTCAAGCTCAGTATTTTAGATAATCTTCTTGATTTATACACAAGTAAAAAATAGTATACTATAGTGTATGTTTCATAATCAGTGCAAATTTGATCACTCTAAACACATATCAGTTGCTAAAACAAAGGAGTAACACTAGAAAAACCCAATTCCTTTCACTGCTTGGGTGGTACAATTTCAATCTTGGTTGATCTAAATGATTACACACTTGCTTTGGTGAGGGCCTTAAAGCATTGAGAGTATTTGTGCCAGTGATTAAAAAGTAAATTTGGAGACAGGAAAAATTCATTGAGAGTTGTCTAATGATTATTATTAATTTTCATAAGATTAAGATTTTAAAACTTATTATTATAGTGAAAACTAAAAAACTTTAACAAAAAATCCAAAACAAAATGAAAATTTCTGTTCTGTAAGATGAACTTTTAAATTGATTTTTCAGCTTAAGAGAGATAAAGCTGAACTTGCAAGACAGTTGCAATTGACTAAAAAGAGGTTGGATGACTCTCTCAAAGAAAATACAAACTTACAAACAAGGTATTTAAACAACAATATAATCATTGATCAGCCATAATAATAATTTTATTATTATAATGATTTAAAATTAAGTTATTTAATATCTAGTTAGTCTTCCAAATTTACATTCTTTTTAATATTAATATTAGCATAAAAAAATGGTATTTAATTTTTTTCTTTTGTGTTGACTTGAGCACTTGCAACAGAGAAAGCAAAATCTAAATTTTGCAAGAACTGGGCTATGGATTTTTGAGAATTAACAAGCGAGGCTCCAAACAAAAAAAATTTAGATGTCTATCAATAAATCTTAGGGTCCAAATTTGATAGTATGTACATGTAGATTCAGACCACCAATGCTATTTAGTTTCAATATTTTTGCATGTTCACAAGAAATAAGCTGATATCCCAATCAACACCAAACAATAGAATTGAACAAGTTTCAAAATCTTGTTTTATATCAACATGCCAAAATATCTGTTTTGTCCCAAAATTGTCATAATGTCCTAAACAATTGCCAGCAAATTGCTTTTTCCCTTCAGCATTTCCCATCTAAAATCACTCATTTTAAATTTAAGGTCTGTTTAAAGTAATGGATCTTTGCACTACAGTTTGTGAAAAGTTGATAATAATAAATTTATACATTCCATTTTTAGTAGTGCTGTTTGTAGTTTTTAATTTTTTAACTGTTTAATATATGACTATTAATAGCATTCACTTTGGGTAAGACTGAATTTGAAGTACAAGCTTGCTAATCTTGTAGCTTTGTACTATTTGTTTTACACTATTGATGATGAGAATGTTATCACAGGATGATGAACAGTTTGTGGGACAAAAACTCTAAAGGTTCCCTCTGTCTGACAATTTTTGGTCCTTCCTAACTTTATCTTTGAATATATCTTGAAGGTCAAGGAAGGAATATGGTCAGAATTTGCAGCTCATGCACCAACTGTTGCAGCAGTAAGGGAAAATAATTTCCTTCAAAAATCCATTCATCTAAAGAATCATTATTGATCATACTTTGCTGCCGCCAGCTGCTATATGCTCTTTTAGGTGCATGTGCATGCTGACTTTGAATCTAAAGAACTTACAGCTGAAAATAATTTTTAGAATTCAAACCTTTCCCCTAAAACTTATTCCTCAGTAAAAGTTAACAATATTACTGCAATATTTGAAAGAAGTATACGTTTAATATTAGATAATTAAACTGCACACTTACAACTAATCATTCCTCTATCATCAATCTAAGTATGTAATATAATGAATTGAGAATCTATAGGCTGGACAAATTGTCAGAGTAGAAGAAAACTGGTTGCTAAAACTTTTTTGTATGGAGAGCTACAGGATAGCAGATGAAACATTGGAGTCAAAAACTGATTAAAAAGAAATAACAAAAAGGCAATTAAAGAAAACTGAATGCTTCATGAGAGTGTTGGAAAGAGATCCAAAAAATCAAGATATCTTGAATCTAATATTAGATCACGTTCAGAGTGTAAAATACTTGATGGGAAGATTATCATTGGCAGTGAAAATCACACTTCACAAGACATTCAAGATTACAAGTGCCAATTTATTCAGTTTGAGAGATGTAGATGTTACTTTTTGAACAGGCAAAAAAAGTGACCCATAAATCATGAAGATACACAGGGGATAAGATGGGTGGACAATTGACACAGTGATCATCATCAAAAGGGATGAAAGATTACAAAACAAAAATATAAATAATTTAAAAACCCCACTGGCCTTTTTAAAAAATGATTTGAGTATAAAAAAATTGTTTTTAATTTGCCATAATGTTAATAAAATAATTATGTTTTTGTTAATTTTAGTATTTTTTAGTTAATTTTGTTTATTAATCTAACATTATAGTACATGTATTTACTAAATTAGCAAAAAATGCTGCTAATATATTGTGCATTCAGTTAAACCAAAATTAAATAACAATCATTTTAGCATGCAACATTCAACTTTTGCTAATGAATAACCTCACAACCTTATTCATTTGTTATTTATTTTTATTCTTCAATGAAAGATTGAATAAAATTTATTAAATAAAAGGAAGGGGCATTGTTATCAGAGAGAGGGCACCATAGAGTTTAAGAAAATTAAAAGCATAGTTGCCAATGAAAACAATTAATAATTTATTGATTTGGTATATATAAAATAATAAACATAATTATTTATTTCCCATATTTTCAGTTACAAATAAACTTATGTGAGCTGAAATTAGTTTAGATTTGATAATTATTATCACATTTTTGTTCATAAAAATTGTCATTTCTTTCTGTTTATCATTGCATGGTTTGCATGAAGCTCTGATTACTAAGATTCCAGCTCTAGTGTGAGATGATTGGCAAAATGCTGTCACTAAAAACAGAAAATTTGTTTGTGTCTATTTTTTTTGGTAATGAGCAAAAACGTGTCAAGCTTCTTTGACTTCATAACATGTTCTAGGACAACTTGCTTACACATCCATCAGATATAAACTATTTGTTGAATTTATTTCATTTGCTGTTGTGACTTCTCTCTTTCAAAACAATTCCCCATCCTTCAATCTTCCATTGATTGTTCCATTCATTGTGTACCAATTTATATCAGTTTTCTTATTCATCTTATCACAGAGCAGGGTAGACAACTTGTTGATGAGTTTTGAGGGTGCAAGATTTGTTTTTGTTTTTCCCACATTCATGAGTAATCTGATCACTGTCTGGATTAGTCTTAGGTGATCCCCGAGCCAAAACCACCACCCCATCTTGTATTTAGCCATACTAGGCAATTAATTGTGTCATGTGTACACCAAGCTTTGAGATATGTCCTTCTCTGTCACTCTTAAATTTCAAGTTTCTTTAAACATGCATCATTGTTTTTCACCGTGTGGGATGATGCACAAGTGAAGCACTGCAAAAGTCTGGGTCAAGAAAAGCAAGCGTGCATCCCACTTTCCTGTAACAGTTATGAATGACTGCTAACAATGTATACTGGAGTGCTGAGTTGACTGCTCTGATGTTCCATTTGAAAACATGCAACCACAATGAATAAACCTATAAATGGAATATTTAGGCTTAAAATCAAACCAAAAGACATATTTGAAACGAAAAACGAATGATGTAATTCAGTGCCGTACGTTGCTATTTTTGACTGGGGGGGTAGTGTTGTTCAACTTGAACCCAACGTTTTGGGTGAGAGAGAGAGATTGAGAGGGAGGGAGAGGGGCGGGGGGTGGGATAA
>JAOEHV020223941.1:0-12856 GCA_025447995.2 Isaurus tuberculatus | reverse complement strand
CCGTCCAGGGGGAGTCTACGACTCTCATCCGCTTAAAACTACAGAAACCGGAGATAAGCGCCGGCTCCATGGGCCACAAGGCTCGTAAAGGATTTAGCCTTTAGCTTTTTAAAATGTCTGCAAACTGCTACTCTTGTTCTTCTCCTTCTCTCCTTCACCATGTTTCATCTTTACCACAATCTCCACCTCATCTTTAATCTCCTTTCTCAGGGTTTTCCTTTTCATAGGAAGTTGTGCACAGTCAATTTAAATTTAGCAGGCAGAGAGTATTTGGGTGTTAAGCGCCTACTTTGACCAACAAATGTGCGAAAACTACGGTAATCTGGGGGCATAATCCACCAGCAAAATTTTGAAAATTTAAGAAGCCTTAAACATAATCTGTTGCATTTTGGACATCCCAATTAAGTAAATGAAAGGCTTTTTTTATTTTTTTCAACAAGAACAAATTTCACTCAATATCACTAAGGATTCTTTAATCTGCTGAAGACAAAATCTTTCACAGGCAGTGAAGATTGCCAGTTGAAAAGGAAAACCCTGTTTCTTTCTCCCATTTCTATCTATCTAGTTTTTTCCATTTCCTCGTAATTTTTCTACAAATACCATATTTTATGGATAACACTGCTTTTGGTACTGTCCCTGTCTTTTATGAATCAATCAAAACAATTTTTTTCTCAGATTATAAGCAACAAAAGGTTTAGTCTAAATTTAAAAAGCTGCTAGCTTAATATTGTGTCAATATCATGATAAAAGAATTTTAAGAAAACACTGAACTAGCACTGTGCTATTAATACTCAGCCTCAAACTTATTTGTGTCTTTGGTCGTTATACCAAGGCTTCTCAACTCAATGACTACAAAGTGCAGGGTTCAAAAATATATAATATAAAACTTTTTGGGGTCACTAATTAAAATAGAACACAGGAAATATCATACCATAACCCCTCCTCCCCTATCTCTTATCCCCCTCTTTCCAATTTTCACTGCTGATCTAACCTTTTATGCACTAGTCATTTGTTTCTTCAACCCTCCCACCCCCAGGGATGGGTAAGGGAAATATGTGCGACTAGTTAGAAAGTGGATTATTTCCACTGGATACTAGGGCAAAATTAGTCTGTAATTCCCCTCCCCCTTCATAGCCAGTAGCAATTAGGGGCAATCCGAGCGTGAGGAATGTCTGTCACGTGACTATATATACAGCGATTCCCATGCTGCAGTGCACCCTGACATAAATTCAAGGTAATTCCTCTGTATTTCCCCAGCCCGGGGATGACAGACCAGAAAAACTTCCAGCATCCCTGGGCAAATTTCTGTTTTAATTCTCATGTAATTTCCCTAGTATAGTTCCCCCTAAAGTCCCAACTATCCCTGAAGGTCGGGGATCGGGGAAACAAATGACTAGTGTATTATGGTTCCACACTTCTATTTTTCTAAATCCACTCATAGTTAAATGGTTGTTCATTTTCTTTTATTCTTCTTAATATTATGGAAGCAATTCTAAAACAACTACTGAACTGTTATTAGCAAACTAATTTCTAGACTTCTGAAACTTTCAACTCTGCCCAAGAACGTGAATGGACTACAATTAGGTCAAGCTTTACGTCAGTTTGAAATTTTAAAATTACAACATATTTTTCGATATTGAATAAGGAAACAAACGCACTTGATTCTTCCCACACACTTTTTTAATTATAGAACAGAACAGTTCCATATATAAATGAAAAAACGTCCTCCTTAAAAAGGAAAACAATTTTACGTTTGAAATAATTCTCTAACATTCTAATAGATTATACAAATAAGAAACCGTAATAAATATGGGTCATTTAAAAAAATGATTACTTTATTTTACTGAACTGTACGAGTCATAAGGTAGCATATTTCTGTTGCAATAAATTACTTACGATCAATACATGAGGAGACGGACCTAGTCGTGTTTATACAGCTACTTGGACTTTTTCTGAGTCTCTGTAAAACACACGCTAAACTCACTTTGTTTTTCCAAACAAAGCAAAAATTTAAAGATGTTCGATGCCATCCTCTTAGTGTTACCGCCGCCATTTTGAACTATTTCGAACATTTCTAAAAATATACTCGACCCAGTCCTTAACAGGTTACGAATTATGTAACAGACAAAGAAAAAACAATTGTCATAACCAGAAGAGGGTTTTTTGTTTTATTTCAAAAATTGGTTTATACAAAGAGGAAACAATCCTTCCTGTTTTACTTGTTTATAGGTATTCACATAATAACCGACAGGGTTTACTTTTGCCGTTGGCCACGGAAAAGGGCTTTTATCAGTGCAGCCGATTAGTCGCGGTTTGCGATTGGTCCAAATTTACGTCATGAGTAAAAATAGCACCAACTCAAGATGAAGGCTTCTCGTTTTGCAGTTTGTAAAGCAGTTTTTGTTGCTTGCCCAATATTTGTGTTTTCAGTCATTTCTACTAATAACTAGCAACGTCAAGAGTTTGGGTACCGATTAATTATGGCTTCGAACTCCAAGTAGGTCTTCATCTATCTCTTGTTTCTTCAACGGTAGTATTTTTTGTTTACACACACTTCAACAGTTCCTGGAAAACGACTGCTTTGATCCGTAGTCAACCGCACAATTTTTGCCCTACTTAAGAACAGCAAAGTTTCAAAACAAACACCACGAACAGAAGGTGTTTCTTGCAACTTCTATATGCGGTTAGGAAAAAAAGGTAAGTTTTTTTCAAGAAAAGGTGTAGAGTGCAAACTAACTTACAAAATTGAAGGATGCATACATGTATGTTTTTAACCTTGTTGTGTTACATACTCAGGGATCTTCCCCATGGCCTCAATATTTTTAGGCTTAGAACCACACGAGTGAAGCATCTTAATGTTCGTGTGATGAAAAGAAGTTTCTGTTTCGTAGCATTATCACCAAATACTTACATGTTTACCAGCTTAGAGGAATTCTCTGATTCTTTTGTTTGAATTTTTTCTCACAATAGTTTCTGGCCGGAAATTTGTTAGGCGCTCAAAATTTTTCAGGTTTCGAATTCATAGTCAGAAAATAAATTGCAAAGTATCAACTGATAAAAATCTCACCATTGCTTTAACAAAATAGCTTTTTTATTTGTTCGAAAGGAAAGATTTCAGTTGCGCTAAGTGATGTAGTAAATTTGCTGCGGTTGAATTTCACTTCTTTTGAATTTAATTGCGCAAAGGACAAGTTGAGACAGCATATGGTTAAACTAGATTTTTCTCCCTGCTTGAGGGATAAAGAAATGCTTGCCTTGCTAAATACCAAGTATTTGAAGTTGCAACTATATTTTAATGATAAGGCAGCCTGGTTTATTAAAAAAGCATGTTGTTCTGCTGACCCATTTTGCAAGTTTGATTATCATCGACCGCCTGCGCTGTATAAATCGTTTCTTCAATTCTTGAGCTATTCTTTTAAGACGATTATACTTAAGCTCCTTGATAAAGATAAAAAAATAACTCAGAAATTAGGTGTAGAAATAATTTGCCATTATATTGGTATTTTTATTTTAAAGTACAATATATTGAGTATCGTCATCTTTGAGATCCATGTTTGGGTCAAGAAATGAAAAAGAAATTATTCAATATACCCCCTTTTTTCCCCAATTGATTAAAACCTAAAAAAAGATGATGCTTTAAAAACAGTTTTTCATTATTTATTCGCGCTACAACCCAGTGATATTTCACTGCAATCACTAAATTTGCCTACTAAAAAACTTTGAAATCATAATCAGGCATGATAAAATATAGGTAAAAGTTGTTTGACACTGATTAGAAATATATAAATTCTCTAAACGTTTCAAGCCGTACGTCGGCTCTTCATCAGTAGATGACTAAAAGTTGATGCAAATCTGCATATAGCATATAATGAAAACAAAGCCTATTGTTGACATAATGACTTGTAGATGTCAGGCATGCTGATGATTTGGGTCCTTAGAATACCACACTCCTAAGAAAAGGCATCATTCTAAATTTATCTCACGTGCCATGATTTTTACATTCGAAATCAATGTTGTGTTTAGTAGTGGCAGTGTGTTGCACGATTTTCGAGGCACTATTATTTTTTCTGACTGTTGCCTACTATTTTTTTTAAATCTGTACCTTTATGTATAGCTTTTTTAAAATTGTAAAAAATTGTAAAATTTTGTAATTTTAAGAATATTTGAACTTCTTCAACCACAAACTTTTTGATTTTCTATTTGTAAGTTCCACTTGAAAATTTAATCCTTAGACAAAAACTACCAAAATGTGTTGAATAAGCAGTTTTCGATTAACACTAAAAAACCTCCATAAGTCATCAGTTATAAACAAACTGTGCTACTTTCATGTGATGATTATTCAAACTCAGTGGGATCAAGCTCATTGCATATTATGGATACCCAAGTGCCTCGATAAAAAAAAATTTAATTTTTATTGAGACATTTCCCCTTTTAAAAAAAGTTAATTGAAAAGTTCAGATAATCAACATTGAACTGTATTAGGAATTTTTTTTTCTTTTCCTTATCTAGCTGATTTTAAAGTGGTGGTGTTTGTTCATACAAAAATCTTTATGATACAAAAGCTAAGATGAATGATGTTTCTTATAAGACACTTTTAATAACCAACAATTCTTCCACTCTCATAGTGATTATAAAATAGGTACAATCATTTTGTTCTTGTTAAGAATGATGCAGTTTTACTTGTGAGTGAATGATATTATTCAGATGCCTTAAAAAGATACAAATAATATTTGACATCATGTGCATTATGATTTTGAGTTGCAAAAAACAGCAGTCCTAAGCATTACTGATAACAATTAAAGCCATTTTCATTTGCACATACAGTTTGTTTGTAATGTTGTATTCATTTCTTGGTGGATGTCCATTAAACTTTGACTCAAATCTTGTTGGCAGCTGCTTTAAACGAAAGGCTTTTGAGTGCATAAAAATGAAAATGGCTGTAAAGTAGAAAGTTAACATTAACTGGTTAGTGACTGGAAAGTGCAAAAGTTTCAAACTTCTGTAGGGGGAGGGGGAAGAATTGACCATAATTAACAAACTGGCCCTTTTATAGATGCACCCAGCAGAAGCAAGTTGAATAGCTCATTATAATAGTTTTGTTTATTGGTACAAAACCTGAAGTGCTTGGCATGTCATCTCCTGGAATATTCTCAATTCTATATAAACTGAATCTTTCCAGTCTCCAGTCCCCAGGTTACTTATTGATCAATGGCAGAATTTTAGATACTAAATATATAATTATTTACAAAAGTATTCTTTTAACTTTATTTTTAAAAGTTCTTTTAAAAAAGCAACAAACAGACAAAATAGACAAGGCTCCCTGCCTTGTAAAAGTTTTGAAAGATTAAATCACTCGTAAACAGCTGTTAAAACTTGTTTAGACCTGCAATTGTTACACATTGGTCAGACACCAAAAATAACATCACATCAGTTCAACAAAAGGTGAAAGCACAGTCAAATAATTCAAACTTCTGTATCATTGATTTTTATAACTATTTTCTAATAAATATGTTATGCACAATCTTTTTGAGGTTTTTTGGACAGTAATTATTAATATTAGTCTTGTGATTTATTAAGTACTTGATTTTTACAGCAGTAAAAGAGTAAACTGTGTGATCATAAAACTAATACTTGCTCAAGAAGGCTGTTACTTTATAATCTACAAAAAATAATAAAAACAGAATAATTAAAATGAATATAATATATATCTTATTTAATAGACAGTTTACTATGTAGTAAGGCTAGATATTTTTACAAGTCTTGTAGTATTTTGACGAGCCTGAAGGATGAGTCAAAATGCACACAACAAGTAAAAATATCAAAGCCATACTACATAATTACTAAACTGATGGTACTAATTTTTTGGCTTTCTATTTATTATGAAGCAATAATTTTTTTTAATCCAAGATTAGGTTCCCCAACTAAATTTGTATAGTGCAAACAGTAATTAAATTAACTAGTTTACATTAATTGAAACAGATATATTTAAATTTAATATCTATATCTCAACTTCCTTTTCAGAAACTTGGGGCACATGATACATTTGTCTTTTCCCATTTCATCATTACCATTCTTTCCGTTCAAGTTTTGGAATTACAAAATTCTGTCACTGTGCATCAATTGAGTGGTTGAAGACTTTACTTGATCGTTTATGCATACACAAGATAGAATCTGTTCAATATTATGGCGTGGAAAATCTCTTCCCTTTGTGCAGATCAGCTTGCCAGTTTCCTGACATATGGAAACAACAATTTACTGGTTATTGACAGCAGGTCCTTTTTAGAATACAATGATTCTCATGTTTTAGATAGTATTAATATTGGTTGCTCCAAACTTGTGAAACGCCGTCTTTTGAACAACAAAGTTTCTATTAGTGAACTTTTGAAATCTAGTGGAGATGTGGACACAGTAAATAAAGAGAAAGTTGTAGTTTATGATCAGAATTCTACAGACATTACAAGCCTACCAAGAGATAACTTTGTATCTGTGGTGTTAACAAAATTGGCTTCGTACTTTCCTAGTGTTTACTTCCTCAAAGGTATGTAAATATTCATAATTAATTTTACTCTGCACCAAGCTCAGTCTAAGAATCAAGCTTACAAGCAAAGTTTTTGCGCATGTCTTTTTTTCAAAAAAAAAAAATGAAGTAACAGAAATAAAATAGGCACCATGGTGGCATGATTGGCACAGTTGGTAAGATCTCTGCCTTCCTACCACAAGGGCCTGGGTTCGATCCCTGGTTCTGCCAGATTTGAACATTTGTGTGACCTTTTCTGCCAAAGCTTAATACACAGCTTTCCATCCTTACGGAGTTGGTAAATGAGTACCAGCTTCAGCTGAGAGCTAACTTGCGATAGATTAGTATCCTGTCCAGGGGAAGTCAAGGACTCTAAATAAATCTGCTTAATACTACAGAAACCAGTGATAAGCGCAGGCTCCAATGGGCCACTGTAGGCTCATAAAAGGATTCAGCATGCAGCCAGAAGAAAAATGTTATTGGAAAGAGAGTACCTTCACCCCTTTTAACTCTTTGAGTTGTCAACTCAAAAACAACATTCCAAACTCTTACTGGTAATTGAGCTTAAATTTTCAGACTTCTGGCAAAAAACAGACAGTGTAGACTACTATCAACTGTAAACAGACAATGTTACTGTTAACAAGACTTATAGTTGTAAAAAAACTAGTTACCAAACATTACACATATCAACAGGGTTCTTCTTGGTCCTCAAAAACCATGAGAAGCCCTAAAAACTATTTTTCCAAATTTAAGGCCTCAAAACTCCTTATTTTTACAAAAAAATAGCCATTAGGTCCTTAAAGAGTTAATTATTTTTTTGTCCTTGCTGTTTGTCATGTCTCTTCGCTTGGTATTAAAAGAAGTAATGTAATCACAAAATAATTATAACAGTTAAGACTTTACAAACAGACCACATTCAAAAAGTCATCACTTTTAGCCTTTTTGTTCACTCCAATACCCTGGCTTGGTTCAGTAGCCTATTAATTCACTGCTTTTCAGAAATGCAAATGAATATATAATGGCATCCTTGCAGGTTTCTTGTCATGTGGAGGTTTGATTAATTATGGTTGCTCATATCCTAAAAAGTCCTTAGATTTTGTTCAACTATCAGCTGAAGAACCCTGTACCAATGAAATTTCCCTCATTTTCCCTCATAGCATATACAGGTCACAGAAGTGAACAAAAACATATTACCCTTAAACATTATAACTGATTCCCATTTCCTTTATGTAATATAATATGTAATAAATACTAATACAAAACTACGGACATTGATCAAAGTATAGTTACTTTAATTTAATATTATAAAATGGAACAAACAGCATTTTCAATAAAACATTTCAAGTATGTAGACTGAGATGACTATGTTTTGAAATTATTCCAAGTTTGTTTTTTATTTTAAAGAGAGTGGATTTCATTTTCATGATAAGAAATGGTCAACTTAGAAACAAGCAATAGCCAGAGGATTATAAATTCTATAAAAAGTTCAAATTCAGTTACAGCATCTCTCCATTGCTGATTACACTTCTGTCATGGTAAAACAACATAATTTTTATTTTCAAATTATCAACATTTTTACTGTAAATCAAGAAGAACATTTAGTTCAAAAATAAAATTTGAGTATTGTGTAGTACCAAAGTTAACTGCCTCAGTAGGTCTATTTTAGGCCAGCTGTTCATTTCCTTTAACAATAAAAACCAAAACTTTTTGAGAATGTTCTTTATAAATAGTTACATGGTATCTTTTACCCAATGATCACTTAATATATTCATTTAATTTATCACTTAAAACATGACAGGACGCATGCTGAACAAAAGCCAATTATGTAAATTATTTAAAGCAGTTTGGACATGGTCAGTGAATATTTTTCAAATGATGTCATCACACATGATCAGAATTAATTAACCTTTTGTCTTTTTAAAATCTAAAACATATCATTTTGTAACACTAGTGTCATTGCAATGAAATTGGTTTGTCAGCAAATGGTTAGTTGATTTATAAAATTTTACCTAAATTTAAGAACTTTATAAATTATTGCTCTTAAGATTGCTTATAAGTTTTAGGTGTTTTGTTTAGCTTTGCTATTTTTAGCAGTATAAGCATATTGATCTTGGAAGTTGAGTCATTTTTCAGTGGGTAATTTACAAATGATAGTGACGAATGTGATCTCTACAATTAGGAATGACTCATTGACCCTAATACTTTAATGCCCTCAGACCACACAACTCAAACATTTGTTTTGTAATTGTGAATGAAGCAGTGAGCAACATATTATCTGAAAAACTAATTCTGGAGAGACTGCTGTATAATACTTTCTCATTATGAAGATTTTAAAGAAAGACAAAATTAGATTTAAGCGTTTGTACATTTCAAGTAAGTAAAATTTAAGACATTTTTAATTTTTTTAAATTTAAGACAATATTGAAATCATTTATATGGTTTGTTTTTATTTAGGGTAGTATTATGATGGGCTTACTATGTTGTATGAGTGAAAAAGAATAATATCCCTTGCAAATATTGAAAATGTTTGTATTCTGAGCATAACTTGAAAAGTATTGTGTGTTTCCATTTCTTTCTTAAAGCTGATGAAACCAGATCATCAGTAAATTTAGATTTAAGTTATGTGTTTTCCAAATTTGGCTTACTGAAATATATCACTCACCAATGCTAGTTCAGTTTAACCGATTTTGTAATTACTGTGGAATTTAAAATCTGAAGTCAAAGTGGTCTGTTGTATGGGCTGATTAATACTGATTCATGTAAGGATTACAGTCCGAGCAGTTTCTTCTCCCTAACTCTACTATAAAGTTTTCTACATGACCTACACAAGCCAGTCAGATTTATAATTATGTGTATGCCACTTCAAGCTTTCACACAATCTGTTCACTGTAAGTTGCTCTAATTTAGTATGAATTTTGTATTTTGTTAAATCAATATTTAAAAAACTTAAAGCTTCACTAGTTTTCATCTGATCAAAATAATAAGTGACATTAATCTTTTTGGTTAGCAGTAGCTTTTAGTCATTAAATCATTTTGTTTTAATATATAAACAATATTTGTAATGTGTTAATGAGATCGGTATTAACAGTTTCTGTGTAACTGTGATATATCTAAAATTTTATCTCCCGAAATTTAATCGAAGTACATCTGCTATTAATTTCTAAAAGTATATGAATCAAACATTCTAATAAGAACTCTCAGTTAACAAAGTTGTTTTTAGTTTTTATCCTTGGAAATAAAGTACCTTCAAATGTTACTCAGTTAATACATTTTACAAGTTAACTTCTTGCACTACTTAGTGGCAATGATCAAACATTTCAATCTAGAATTGAGTAAATCAGGCCAAATGTCAATTAAACTTTGGTAGTTTCTTTTAAAAATTATCCAACAAGTACTGCATTTTAGGAACAATGAAAACCTTGTGTTAAGAAGCATATTATTATTAATCATTAAATAAGTCAAGCACATATATGATATTAACAATCATTGTGTAGTAAGTTTCAGCTGTTCAAATTCCATAGAAATTTCAAATGTTATAAATTTTTTGAATAACATAGTTTTACTGAAAAGATCTCTTTTCATCATTTTGAAACTTATCTGTTTTACTGATTTGATTCATAAGTGCTAACTTTATTTTCTAGGTGGCTTTGCTGACTTTGGGAAACTCTTTCCAACATTATGTGAGCGGCGTCATGGTGGGCCGTCTGGAAACACTTCAGGAGTCTTCTCTACACCATGTCTTTCTAGTGAAAACTTAGCACCAACTAAAGTTCTACCATTTCTTTATCTCGGATCACAGGAGGATTCTCTTAACAGTGAACTTCTGAAAGACTTTGCTATAGACTATGTTTTAAATGTAAGTCAGTCTTGCCCCATGTCAGAAAATCAAAAATCTGGACATTGCTTACGGATACCAGTGAGGGACACAGGCACTGAAAATATTGTTGACTGGTTTGATAAGGCTTTTGAATTTATAGGTAAGTTGAATAAATTAAATTAAACTCTTGTTTTAGATAAATTATGTTTTTAATATAAATTATTCATAAGTCTTTAATGGGTGCTAGACAAAAAAATTAACAGGATGTTTGGTTTTGTAAGTCAAAATAATTAATATAATTATACCATTGGTGTGTTTGACACCCTTGGTAACAAAGTCATTATCAGCCTTAGTTGGGTGTCCACTTGAGAAAGAGTTTACTGTATCATTAATAAGTTATGACTTAATTAAAAATTAGATTCAGATTTAAATTGGATTAGATTCAGATTTAAAATAATTGAAGTTTCAGAGCAAGTCTTGGTCATGTGAAAAACACTTTGTATTACAATATGATTTGTGAACTTCATTGGACAATACTTCATGATAACCTTAGTTAATATAACATTATAACGGATTGTGTTAGGATGCAGTCTGAAAATTTTTGTGACAGACTTATTACATGTGTTTCTCTGTTGTAGACAAGGTGCGGGAAGGTAATGGCCGTGTGTTGGTTCACTGTTATGCTGGTGTATCAAGGTCTGCAACAATGGCTATTGGTTATGTTATGAAACACTTCCAGATGACTTTAGATGAAGCATATAGGTTAGCAGAACTTTCAAGTCTAGCTGTTTAGCAATGAAATTAACAACAGTATATAGTATGTAGTTCAATTTTACCACTCTAACCTACAGAAAAAATAATTAAAAACATAATCTAGATTATATTTCCTACTCTACTCACATCTTTTTCGACATTATCATTTTTGTCATTATCAACATCATCATCTTCATAGTGACTATCAAAATCTTTTGAATCATCTTCATTGTCCCTATACATCATCAATGACATAATCATCATTTTACTGCTCTCAAGAGAAACTCAAAATTTTTACACTGATAGGTTACTCTGGCATTACCCTTCCTAGTTATCCTAGAAACAACTTGTCTTTTGGCCACTGCCAGGATAAATTAGATAACTACTGTACTACTTCTTTGTCACTGTCACTAACCAATGACAAAAATTCTCAGGGACTTGTATTAAAAAAAAGAAAGACAAAGAGAGCGTAAAAATCTCATAAGTTTTACTCACAGTAATTCACACTGTAAATTGTAGATTTGTAAAAGAAAAGAGACCGACTATTTCTCCCAACTTGAACTTCATGGGTCAGTTGATGCAGTATGAGAAAACACTTGCTAGTAGACGATCTCACAGTTCAGTATGGTGCAGCAGAGAAGACTTGAACAGACAAGATATGAGCTTGTCAAGCAGCCATAATGAGCAGCCTAAGAAACCTTTAAGTGGCTCCTGCTGTAGCTTGGAGGAAGTTGGCTGTGATATGTCACCCGTATCTAAAGGTCACAGAGAAATGACTGCACAAGTATCATAGGGTAACTTCATAGCAGAGATATTACCATTTAGTATCACCCAACTAGTGGACTATTGCAAATCCTGCATTTTGATTGGCTACGCTACTAGTGGTCTATTAGTAATAGTCATCGAGTAGCGAAATTCGCCGGTTTTGAAAACTTACTAAAACAAAATGGCGGCTTCTTCGCGTTTTGTAGAAATTTCACAGGAACTTTTAGATAATTTACTTGATAATTCGATCCCAGAAAAGACCAAAAGGGCAACAAAGTACGGGATGAAGATCTTTGATGGTAAGTTTTTTTTGTTTTTTAGTTCTTCTTCTATGCAAATTCGACGATTTATTTCGTTTTATTCCTAAATAAATATTTCTTCAGCTTGCATTTGCTAACTTTATTATTGCTTTTTCTGGCTGACTAGTTGGGTGATACTAAAACAATTAGACCTCTCGGCCTCATGTCCCAGACTACGAGTTTGAATAGTCCATTCGCTCGTAATCCATTTGTCCTCGAGGTCTAATTGTTAATTAGAACTGTTCAGAACAACAAAATACTTAAGGCTTTTCCTTTATGTGACAATAATTCTCCCTAGTAACAAGCAAGTGTCAGGACAGATACTTAGAAATTGCTTGCTCGACTTACAGTAACAAGTTTGAAGCAAAACTCTGAATACTACATTTGTTAATTTTGTCTGTTTACAAGTATCCCCAATCCAGGAAACCGATTTTAAGAAGTGAAAATTTTTTTTTCCAGCAGCCTGATTGTTAGCGATGCCATGCTGACAAAACAGCTGTCCATGGCTGCTAACATCGGGCTTGCTTTTATTTACAGTAGATTTAATGCCGGGCAATGCTTGCTACCAACGTGGCCTTAGTACCCATATTAGTAGATGGAAGGTTTGATACATACTACTTATTAACCAAGAGTGAGGTCATTACAGGAAAATCTCAGACCGAGGCCTTGTTGTAATGACCGAGCGATAGCGAGGTCATTACAACA
>JAOEHV020223837.1:0-12857 GCA_025447995.2 Isaurus tuberculatus | reverse complement strand
CCCAGAAACCACCGGCCCCCCCCTACCCATAAAAAATGAACGGTCCCTTAGAGGAAACATCAGTCTTTCTATATCCCGTTGCTCATTTATCGTTGCCAAATATTCCCTGAAAATTCAAAGATCATTTTCGGTTTTCTTTACAGTATTTTCGTTTTCATTTGATTTTGAAAACTTCATCAAATCGTCGTCTGAAACGTCAACGAAAACCCGAAGAGCCGCTTTTTTTTGCAGAAACAAGCATATCTACCGCTATCCACCTCCCCTTCGGGGGATAGTTGTTAATTATTACACCCATGCATTTACAGTGTGGAGTTTGATGCATTCGTGCCAATCCAATCGCCACACGAATACGAACATCGTCAAAAATCACTGAAGCAAATAAAAACCTTCATGAATTCTTAAAATTAGCTGGTCTCTAACCTCCAGGTGAAACTTTTTGCCAAGTATTATTCACTGATTTACCAAAAGGAGATGAAGATATTCCCACTGGTTCTGTTGGAAAGTGTGGTAGCTGCATGTCGTTTTGGTTTTCTTTGAACTGAAAACGGAAATGCAGCGTGTTTCTTAGCATTTTTTTCCTTAACGTCTATTTGCTTCTCTCTTGATCCCTTAACGTCAAATCGATTTTACCACGCCCCCTTAATAAAGAAGAATAAGACTTTAGTTTCATACTTCGAAAGGTTTGTAAATCGAACAAAATAAAAGAACCCTCGGATCTTTCCACATAGTTTCTATGAAGACATCGGTGCTCAAAAAATCTTAGAAACTCTAAAGGGAAACTCTAAACGTCATAACCATATACTATTAAAACGTACTTGCTTACATAAGTTAAAAATTGGAAATAAAAATTTTAAAACAAAAATAAAAAATGTTTGAATGTGAGATTTTGATCTGTTTTGCAACCTAAAATATATTTTTTTCTGATGAAGCAATTAACTTAGCTTTATGACGTAACATGAAAACCAAAGTGAACCAACCTCGTACCTGGGGCCCTTTCCTGACCGACCGTCTCTAAATAATCTTGCCAGTTGGGAAACAAAAATAAAACTTTTTTTTTACTATGTCAAACATTGATTGAATTAAGTTTGCGTTATTATCATGCGCAGCCATTTTATCTATTCCTTTACAACGAACTTCTGGTTTGTTTGCAAAAATACAGTTCAATCGATGGGCTTCAAGCATTATGATTATTGTATAAAACGCACTGTTCTGATCAGCCAATCACAAATCAAAAATATTATGACAACCAGTTACAGCTTAGAAAAGAGCGTTTAGTTAACTTGATTCTGCGTCTGAGATTACTGTAATCGAGTTTTTCTGGGAATGCTAGTCTTTGTTCCTGTTTACATAGTGTTGACACGATAACGTTTTATAAACGACTAAAAAGTTCTCAGTCAGACGCAAAACGGAAGGCGGACGAACATTTGCTGTATCTGTATGCGTAGAATGGAACTCTCTTCCCATTCAGACTAAAAGAGCGCCATCTATCAAATCTTTAAGAAAAACACTTCTGTCTATGGCTTTTAATGAACAAAAATATTTATTGCATTTTAACCCTTAAATGACATTATATGTATTTGCATTTTAGATTAGGTTTTCAGATGATATTTTTAAGATTGTAAATAGGATTTTATATATATTTAATTGAGATTTTTAAATTATTGATATTTGTAATTTTATTTATGGGCCACAAGTTTATTAGTGTTGTACACTATTTAGTGTTACCCAAATAAAGTCAACCTACGTACCTACCTACCTACCTACCTACCTACCTAGTCCACACGATCGTTTTGACATCGTTTTCGACTGTCCACACGAGATGACTAGCTTTATTTTTTCTGAAGCATTCTCCACCAAGCTCTTCTCCAAACAAAATTGTCAAACTTAAAACAAAACTTAAATTTTTTTACCACTATATAAAGTTAATGCACACCCAGTTCTCACTTGCTCAAGTACTAGAACTAGCAAAGTAGTAAACAGTATCAGTTAACTAATTGTAGTTGTTGCTCAGTGTGATTGAAAATGAAATTCAAAAGAAGGCCGACACCCTGTTTTAGTGCTTTTATCTGTTAACCTTCTTTTCCACTCGAAAGTAAAATTTTTTTTTCCTGATGTATGGAAACTCGTGAGATTTTGGTAAAAACAGGGAAATGGGGAAATTCCACTGAAAATTGGAAGTCTGAAAAATCGGAATGAAGACTTCTAATAAAATTGGGATGTCTACCTTTCAAGTACTTAAATTACAATAATATTACGCTGAAGAAAAATCCATAAAATCATATAGTACATGATTATATGTTCTTCTAAAAACTTCCTTTTGCACATGTAGGCCTGTATGAAAAGGCGGTCAGGGGGTGCACATACACCCCACTTCCTCCAACAGGCAAAAAAAAAGGTCTGCTGAAGTCTGGTATGTTAAAAACAAGTTTAAAAAAGGATTTGAGAAAGCATTTTATTTCTTAAAAAATCCAAATATTTTCTCTTTGTTTGAAAAGTACAACACTGGAGTATTTAATCCATGTATATCAATCCGAAATGTTTTTCATCCATGATTCAATTTGAAAGATGTCAATTAACCAGACGGAAATAAATTCAATATCTGTTGTCTCATGTATTTCTCTCTTTTGTGTTTATGATTGATAAATTTATATTACGTTCGGTAGATCAACCATTATCTTTGTTGCTATCACCTCCACTTCCTTCTGAAATGCTATAAGTCATTTCTGCTTTGGTGTTGGTTTGCACACCTTTCCCCTCAACCAAATTTTCTATGGGCTTGACAAACACATATAAATATCTTTAGATGAACATGGCTGACAATACAAAATAAACCCATCCCCCTATATTCTGAGTTCTAATTATACTGTTTAGTTTTAAGAACCATAAATTATCACATACAATTATAATTGTGCAGATGGCAAACCAACAAGGTTCTTTTGCAAGAACTGTAAAGTCTTGTGCCAAGCATCAATCTGTGCATGGGCATGGTCTTTAGGCTCACCTCCATAGGCTACAAAAACTTTGTACTGACCATGAAACACCTTTGGAATGTTTGGAATGTATGGAATATCAATCACATGACCTGCTCCAGGGTAGACAACAACTGAGCATTGTGAACCCTTTCTATGCTTTTCCATGGTTTCACGAATTCTAAAACAATATTCAGGTTGTGACATATTTTTGTCATCAGCGCCACAAAGAAGTAACATTGGAGAATCAATTTTTTCAACAGGAATTCGTCCTTCAGAAACATTTTGGTCATAAGGGACTGGCGAAAAACAACATCTCAGCACCAAAGCATTATCTTCAACTTTTATCAAATGTTGCTGAACTGCTTGGCACTTGCATAACTTGCCTTTCACATTGACTGGAAAAAGAACATTCAGTTGGGGTGGTGAAACACCAACCAAAGCTTTCACATCTTTTCTCAGAGTTGCTAGATGCATTGCCATTTGAGCACCAAGGGAGATCCCGACAAGTCCCAGACCAAGGTTTGAATTAACCCGTGGGTGTTTCAATAGCCAATCAGCTGCCTCTTCAAAGTAATCCACATCTAGAACTAAGGATGAAATATCTCGAGGCAGGTCATCATAGCCAAAGTAGGCCAATGCAAAAGCCGCAAACCCATGTGAAGCTAAGAGGGCAGCTGTCCACTCATTGAGACCTCCAGAACTGCCCTTTAATTCAATGACACCTGAAAAAAAATGACTTGATTAAACAATTGAAAGATTCAGGTGTTAAGCTTACAAAATGATATACAGACTATACACAATAAACACACTCTCAGACTTGCTCACACCTCACTAAAACATTCACAAACACTACGCCCAGTTTAAAACAGGGAAAGATAAATAATCAGTAATTCTCCAAGAAGGCCAGTTTTAGTTAATTTAGAAGCTAGATAAGACAGAAGTTACAAAAACATTGGTGACACAAAGAGTTACGTTTTTATTCAGTTGACTGAGATTTCTAAACTCATGTTGTGTTTCTTTAACCCCCCTCCCCCAAGACATTTTGCATCTGGAAGGTCTGAAATGAGCTATCCTATCCCCCCCTCCCCCAAATATTTTTTTCTCCTGTTACCTATAAAAGCAATATTTACAATTTTATGATCTTACTCATAGACCCCAAGTTACTTGCCACATACAGGTCAGACCCGCATTTGGACACTCAAATTCAGTCAAATTTGAAAAGAAAGTTCGATTTTTACACTAATCAGGGTTCCAGAAGAAGCTGATAAGCAAGAAATTAGCCTCAGAATGCTCAAAAAGGTATTTCAGAGACCCCCTGACACCCCCAATGGCCACAAAAGCTTGTTTCTTTGTATTCTGATATCAGTGACCCGCATTTGAGCTGTTAAAACGTGGGGTCTATGCTTACTATACTCTTCATTTTGCCATTTTTGTTAAAAGTGTTGAGTTACCTGGAAAAGGCCCTTCTCCTGAGGGTAAAAAAAGACTACCCCGAATTCTTCCATCTCGGACCACGACTCGCTTCACGCCTGGGCAACAAAACAGGCGCTCAAAAAAACTGGAAACTATCGGCTCTCTTTTTTCATTCGTTTCTTCTTTTGCATCTTCCGTAGGCTTAACATGACCATTAAAAGCATTAACATCGTACCGCAGAGGCTTCAGTACGTCCTTTTTAGTAACTGTATTGCTTTTCTTTATACCAGGATTCCCCTGCAAGCTCCATAATAATCCCATAGGCTCAACACCGGTGTACGAACCTCCGACGGATGGTTGGGAGGAGAGGTCCACTTCGCCAATTTCGTTGCTTTGGTAAAAAGCATACGATTCAAGTGCTTTGTTTGAATCATCAATGACCCTTGCATGGAGCGTAATATTCTGTTTCGGAACGAGACCCTTTACTTTGATGTCAAGAATATCGTCAGCCAAACTTTCCCGAGAACCTATACAAAGTTCTGCTGTTGTTGATGACAAAGACATGGTTCTTATCGGGGGTTTCTGTAAACTGTTGCAAAGTACAACAAGTTTGTTCAACTCCCGTGTTGATTTGAAATAAAATTTTAGCATTGATTTCCTTATCATCAGCACCACGGACAAGCAACTGCTCCTTCTGTTTGAATCAGAATGTTATTTTAGTTTCGCTACCTTCGCAGTCGAAAGATTCTATCAATCAGTTCACCATATTCTTCGTTTTTGTTCAAAAAGAATACATTGTCGAATACAATATTCGTTAACTCTTTTCTACAAAGGAGTATTCAGCTGGTAAAACATAGACCATTCTTCCAAGATGAAATCACAGGCGTCCCAGGCTCACGAAATTATCTATTCTCTTGCTCTGATCGTGAACCTGGGACGAGTGTGATATATTACCACCAGCAGTTTTTTTTAAAAACTTAAAAGTTTTAATATGTCTTACGATTGTAAGAGAGCATATTTAGTAAATTTCTCAAACAATTCAGCAATTTCTTCATTTTTTGCTCCAAAAGATCACATTGGAAAACGGTGTTGAAAATTATTTGGTAACTCTTCGTTTACGATGTTGTCTGAGAGCCGTTTATATGGAAAAAGTTGTCCCGGGACGAAGCTAAGGGGAATATCTCACCTAATCGAGTTACTCGGGGCGAGACAACTTTTCATACAATTAAGGCAGCCAACCGTTTGTATGACGTCCCGTGACGAAGGTTTTTCTCTGATGCCAGAGATAACTCGCCTAGTCGAGGCGAGATGTCCCTTTAAACCGAGATAACTTTCTCCATATAAACAGTTTGTCCCTTCAACTCGAGTGTTTATGCTTAAAATTTCCCATGTTTAATTGCTGGGTCCGGGCCAGATATTTTCCATGTAAACACACGGCAAAGTTGTCCCGGGTTCAAAACCTTATATATATAAACTGCACGTCAAGTTGTCTCGGCTGGAAGGGACAACCCTTTAACCCGGGGTCTGAGCCACGAATAATGATCCACTTGTTAAAGCATACATAAAGTCTTTCAAGATGCTACTTTCAAAATGGCGGCTTGTGGAAAGAAATTAAATCAAGGCAGTTTTTAAATATTTATTTGGGGGTTGTAAAGAAAGAAATTATAAAAGGGGGAAGAGAATATGGTGAATCTCAGTCATTTTCAAAGTGGACGCAAACCGTTACTCATTTACGGTGTCAAACGGGGTAAAGTTCCATCGCAGCTTCGACCACATGTTTTGTCCAGGAAGCAAGATCAAGGCCGTAAGTCATTTCTTGTGATAGTAATGTGTCGCTAGACGATTACTTTTATAAACTAAGGTAAAATTTCCGTACTATTCTATACATTCATTATGCATACATTTTATTCAAAAGAGAAACAGTAACATGTCAAAGTTTTCAGTGTGCTTTTTGCATTCATTTAATGAGTGTATGGGGTAGTACGGAAACTTTTATACCTAAATTAAAATGCTTTTTGGTAAAATTTATGTACTACCTCCTACATTAACTATAAATGCAGTCAGTAACTCAACGCATCACGAAATATTCAATCTGGAAAAAAATATAATGCTGACCACAACATTAACTTGTATTCCAAGAAACGCGGTCCAGAAACACAAAACACTTAACCTAATGGTTCACTTAACCTAATGGTTAAAAGTATTACCGATCAAACCATCTCATAAAAACAATTTGAGTAGGCTGCATGATTGTATGAATAATGTAGGAGATAGTAAGGAAATTTTGCCTTGATGATGATGGTGATGGTGATAATGATAGTGATGATGATAATGATAGTGATGATAGTGATGGTGGTGATGATAACAATGATGATGGTGCAGATGGGGATGGTTAAGATGATGGTGATGATAACGGTGATGATGACAGTGATGATGATGGTGGTGATGATGATGGTGATAGTGATGATGGTGATGATGAGGATGGTCATGATGGTGATGATGATGGTGATGATAATGATGGCAATGATGATAGTGATGGTGGTGATGATGGTGACGATGATGGTGATGATAATGATGGTGATGATGATGATGGTGGTGGTGGTGGTAGTGATGATGATGGTGATGATGGTGATGATGATAGTGATGATGGTGGTGATGATGATGGTGATGATAATGATGGTGATGATAATGATGATGATAATGGTGATGATGATGATAATAATATTGCTGGTGATAATGATGAGAATGATGATGTTGGTAGTTGTGCTATGTACCAAAACCATTTTAATTTGTCAGAAACTAAACCCAAAAAGTTTAATAAAAATGATCTTGACACACTTGAAAAACTAACTGCTTCCAAAAAGTAAAGAATCTACCATTATGCAGGTGCTGCATGTGTTGATGAAATGTTTAAACTGCTGGGCTGTTGGAAGAGAAGCAATTATGATGACAGTAAATGTTTTAATGAGGTTAAAGCATTCATGAATTGCGCTGCCAGAGAGGTAATTGAAGCTTGTTCCCTTGGTAATGAAAATATAGCAAAAAATGATATAATGATTTTACTAGTAATATTATAATTATAATAACAACCATAATATAAATTTCAATTTTTTAATTATGTTGTTAAACCTCCCCCACGGGGCTTTTCAGGTTCACATTCCAAGTTAATACAGGGCTGAAAAGGCTTAGGGCTCTGTTATAGTGGCTCACATATATTTCAAACATTAAGCAATGCCCTCAGTGAAACAGTATCACTACCCTGCACTTTTTGACAACTGTGCTTGTTCTTTTAAGTCCCCTTGGCTAATAGAGTTTCAGGACACTGGTCCTGACCAATGGTTTAACATCCTTATATGAGAAGACACAAAGGTATATCCATTTGCACATGTTTGAACAAAGGTTATTTTAAGACCCCGAGTGTTGGTCCAGCCAGGAATCAAACCCCAGCCTCCCACTCAGGAGACTTGCACCTTACCAACTAGGCTAACCAGGTGGCATTTAGAAAGAAGAAGAAATAATAATAGTAACATTAATGATCATGATTATAGTTAAGATGATGATTATAGGAATATCAGTATTAGCTTTTTAGTTCAGAAAAAAAGGTAGCTAAGATGTATTTTACAAAATCTTCTTAATGAAAAAAAGCAAATAGATTATTAAGAATAACTGCATTTTTTCAGTTTTTTTAGTTCTCTTTAAACAAATTAAAAACATTACTTTAGATTATTTTTTTTCTAATTGAGAAAGCATTTAGGAATCTGATAGAACTGCTCAAATAATGTTTTTTTTCTTGTTTTCCCCTAGCAACAAAAGTCACATTCTGATAAGTTGAATCAAACATGGACTCAGGTGGAAGTAAACTCAATGTTGAAGCATTACACAGAACAGGTTGAAAGACCGAGAAGTCACTGAGGGGAAGCAAAACTTTTTTCTGACTTTTATCAAAGTCAGCTGCTATGAATAGAGCTTTACATTTTGACTCCTGGAAATTATATTATTAAAAGATAGAAGTATGTGTAATAATGTTCAACATTTCCCTTGAAGTGTAGGCAGTGCAGGGCTTTAGAGATCATATGAATAATATTTTTCTTTATGTTTGAGAATTGTTGTATTGCACCTCTCATTAGATAATGTTTATCAAAATGCTTTTCTGAGCCTAGTGGCCCATTGACTCCCCCTGGATGGGACACTAATCCATTGCAGGTAAGCTCCCAGCCAAAGCTGGTACTCATTTAACAACCTTGTAAGGATGGAAAGCTAAGTAAGCTTTGGTGGAAAAGAAGGTCATACAAATGTTCAAATTTCAGGAGAGCCAGAGATCGAACGTGGGACCTTGTGGTTGGAAGGGATAGATATTAAATGTTTTTAACGGTATTATCTCCACTTTTTAGGAGAGGGATACAGGAAAATGGGGGAACCAATGTTTGCAGATTTTTTTTATTAAAACCGTTATTGATAGCCATGACTTTTGCTCATGCATTGTAAACTGTTTTCATGATTTTTTGAGTGCTAAATGAATATAAGGAACACAGATTCTTTGTATAAATTTATTATGCAGATTTTAAATACGAGTTTGATTTGGAGCCAATCAGTATGTTTGACCTCTTTGTTTTACCTATTTACAATTCATAGTACTCTTCATGCATTTACCAAGTGTGAAACACTTAATTATAACAGACATAGGTTAACTTAACTAAGCAAAGTTTGCAGAACTAATTGTCAACTGACTGAAATATTCCTATTTCTGAAATATTGATTCAATTTTCTTTTTTTCATCTGAATTTCTCCTTTTAATCTTCTTCCACTTTTACCTTGAACACTTTTTTGAGGTAGGTGTATCAAATTAAAATTTACAAAAGTCAAGGTCTGGATAAATGTACCTTTCACTCAAACTTTTTTAAAGCTTTTCCTGCATGGTATTTTTAATTTAACAAGCTTTTTCATCCATTGATAATGTAATAAACTTTGAGTTTCTGTACTGCTCATGCAATTTAAAAGTTGTTTTCAGGTGAAATTTTACCATTAAGTAGTTTAAAATTACAATTTTTGCAAACAATTTTTAAAGATACATGATTTAATCAACTCTAGTTTCAAATGGTTTATCATCGCCGACGCCGTAAGTAGATGAAGAAGCCGAGATTTCGAGCGTAAAGAATTGCTCAGACTTAGCTTGAAACATCAACTACCTAGTCTACTTACAATATTGATTAAACATTAAAATCTAGAGTTTGTTAAATCACGTGTAACAAACTACCTTCTCGCCGTCGTATACTTATAGTTTTATCATTTAAAAACTACTCGACAAGTATTTTAAGAGGGTAATCAGAACATCAGTCAAATTTCAGAAATTATTAAAAGTGTTTACAGGCTTCCTAATGTTGAAAGAAATATTGATGAACATAAAAAAATACGTATTTACTATTCATTTTTGTGAAAAAATATTTCTTACGATAAAGTTAAATACTATTATTATTAAAATGGATTCCTTTGCTTCTTAAAGCCGTCGTCCTGTGAGTTTGGTTTGTTTCTGTGAAAACAACAAAAAAATTGTTAGAAGAAAGAATCTTTAATTTTTAAGAATCTTTAATTTTTTAAAGAATCTTTTAGTTAAAACTAAAAGGAAAAATTGAACGCACTTGTCAAAACGAGAAAAATGAACCTGAAACAAGTTGTTAAACTATTAGAATGCAGTGCATTTCATTTTAAATCTACGCGATATTCAGTAATGTAACAATACGGTGAAGAACAACAATTGCTAGTTATATGTGATAATATAACTATAGTAAAAGTTCCATCTTGATTACTTAGCTGTTTTTTAACTTCGCGTGTTTTAACGACTCAAAAATGAAATTTCTGATCATTAACCTAAATATAGCGTATCAGACTTAGTGTATCGGGAGCAGACTAACATAGCCTTTCGCCCAGGGGGGTACTCGAAGTATACATGACGGGGCGGGGGGGGGGTCCGACGGAACATCATATTGCAATCCCAAAAAAATACACGAGTCTGAAATTTTAGACCCAAAAAATACAAGACTTTAATACCTCAATACTGATTTATTCAATCAAACAGAACTTTTTAATGCATGATTTTGCATGAATAGGCTGATGAAATTAGTATGTCCATTAATGTCTCTTCATCCTCCCTTCTGCTCGACATTTACAGACAGGTCCTCATTCTGACACTATATCAGCATACTACCTCTTTCATCAGATTGTTGAAGTTCGCTCGGAGATGTGACCCAAAAAAATATGCGTATTTTTTAAGACCTAAAAAAATACGGGACCTATCTCTGACCCAAAAAAATACAGAGCGTGTAAATTTTTAACCCAAAAAAATACGTCGGAACCCTCCGTCACATATACTTCGAGTACCTCCCCTAGGGCCTTTCGTCCGAGGAATATCATCTCGTAATGCTGCTAATGAATGTTTTAAGGAAGGGTTTTAATGCTAGAAATACTACACTGCTTACGGATCAAATAATTTTCAATTTTGAGTTGTCTAATTTACAGTTGCTCTTACAAAGGCCTCGCGTACGAAAACTTTGCTCCTTACCCTTCTTGAGACGATAATAAAAACGTTTTAACCCGCCCAAGTAAGTTGTTTAACTACGTATAATAGTGTTAATAAAAAAAAACGATTTTTTAGTCAATTTACGATTGCTGTTGTCATAATTACTGGTACTCTACTTTAGTTGTAATAAATGGATAAGAAATTTGATTGTGACGACTTAAGATGACTTAAAGACCTAGAGTATTCTTAGCTTGGTCATCAGTATACCCACTTTTTTCTTTCTGGCCAAACATTTCCGCTTTGAGATGCATTTGTTGACATGCCATACTTTGCCTGCAGGGCATTGACATCCGGGAACACATGGGCTGTCACACACTGCTGTGTTATCAGCTACACTGCTGCAGGTTCGAGTGCAGGGCGAGACACATTCACTGTACACAGTGCCACCTTTACACAACGCTTCTATTAAAAGAAAATTGTTTAAGATTGCATGTAAAGAAGAACTGTACGTTACCGTGAATTGCTATGTATTATAAGAAGGCCGAAAAATTGGCGCCAAATGTCGAATAGACGATGCGTCAATTGCTCACGAGGCTAAGAGGTCTAAACGTTTTAGTAGCACACAGCTCGCTGATGATGATGATGGTGATGATAATGCAATGATGATGATGGTGATGATAATGCAATGATGATGATGATGATGATAATGATGATGACATTAATGATGATGATGAAGATGAGAGTGATAATGATGAGGATGACAAGGACGATAATAATGGCGATGATAATGATGATGATAATGATGATGATAATGATGACGATGTTGATAATGATGATGCAATTATTTGAATCAAAATTGCTTTTACGATTTAATTTGATGAAAGTATATCAAAACGGATCTAAATTTGCTCTTAAAATGTTTCTGCGAAACGTTAACTTTTACCATGGTCTGATGGAAATAAACATGAAACGTTTACATTGATAAAATTTTTTCCTAAAGAAATTTCTAGTTAAAACCGACGAGTGGTTATGGTTTACAACGGTCTATGGACACAAGTCTAATCAGACCTAATTGTGATTGCAGCGTAATTTACAGAACAAAAGGATGTACAGGAAAAAAATATTTTCTTTTGTAGTAATTTTCTTTGTTTTTCGTACACCCCGGAACACTGCTAAACTACATGTTTTTATTTAGAAGTATCAATGCTTGAAAAACATTTTATTCCTCTTGAAAAAATTACTAAAAAATAAAGGTTCACACTTTAAAATAATTACAAATGTTTTCGATCTATGTGATCTAACGTCAGGCATAACAATCATCACCTAGGTCGGCGCAGTTGGTAAGATCTATGCCTTCCAACCACAAGGTCCCAGGTTCGTTTCCCGGCTCTGTCGAAATTTGAACATTTGTGTTACCTTCTTTTCCGCCAAAGCTTATACAGCTTTCCATCCTTACGAGGTCGGTAAATGAGTACCAGCTTCAGCTTGAAGATAACCTGCGATGGATTAGTGTCCCGTCCAGGAGGAGTCAAGGACTCTCATCCGCTTAATACTACAGAAACCGGAGATAAGTGCCGGCCCCATGGGCTACTAGGGTAACTAGGATCGTTAAAGGATTTAGCTCTAGATCGAAAATGTTATTAAATTATCAAACTTTTTTTTTCAAGTTTTAACCTTTATTTGTTAGTAAAAGTATCATTACTTGAAGTAAAAGAAATCTTCCTTCCGTTGGGACAGGGACTATCTCTTTGTGACATAATTTTTGTTTTTTTAAAATGGTGCTGAAAACACACAGGGCGGACGTGGTTGGCGCAGTTGGTTAGATCTCTGCTTTCCAACTACAAGGTCCCCAGTTCGATCCCGGCAGTTTTGCCGAGATTTTCGAATATTTGTGTAACCTTCTTTTCCGCCTAAGCCAACTCAGCTTTCCATCCTTCCGGGGTAGGTAAATGAGTACC
>JAOEHV020223726.1:0-12862 GCA_025447995.2 Isaurus tuberculatus | reverse complement strand
TATCTACATATAGATTTTTAACTTAAAAATCGCGTGAATCGACCGAGACGCCCCTAGAGGCTCGTGCCTACGGCACTTGCTTATCCCGCCGCCTACTTTTATATTTCAGCCGACTACTCCAAAACTTATTGAGAACCCTGTAAGTTAATACACATATTTTCTGTAACAAATTTTATTCTTGGATTTGTTAAGCCAATGTCTAGAAGTCAATAATAGGAAGTCAAAATCACTGTTGGCCAATTTTTTTGACCATCCTGAACAAACAAATAAAATTTTCATGTTTCAAGAATAATACTATAGAGTAAATCACAGTATGGGTATTCAATATAAAATTGGTAAAAAATTTATAAATCTAAAATATTTAAACTTGATTTTATAGGTGACCTAGAAAAACTCAATGATGATGTGAGAACAAGGCTTTGGTTTACATATAGGAAGAATTTTCAAGCTATTGGTGAGTTGTAAAGTTTAATACCAAAACAATGTTTTATAAAGTAAAAAGGATTATCATTACTACATATGCTAGATATCTTATTCATGCATTTGATGTAGATCACATTCTGTTTCTTGCCTGAGGCAGAAAATCATGTAAAACAACACATTGCTTGATGTCTGATGTTATCTGAAAAAGGCTTTAAAACTTGTAACATAAAATAGTTTTCAAACACAAAATGTATTCTCAAGTAAAAATGAAACCTTTATGGGGATAAACCTGGATCTAAATTGGAAATTGGATTGATATGCCATTTATTGAATACAGCTACTTTACTTAGGTAGCTCCAGAAAAAACTTGGCAATCATTTTACCAATGATGTAAGAGTGGAAAGAAGACAGTGTAAACTTTGGTAAAAAGAAAGCCTTGGTTAACTACAAACTTCTCTTTTACAGTGTTTGAACTCAGGACTATGTTGTTGGAAGGTAGAATCTTACCAACTGCTATCTTTCTCAGTTGAAAACAAAAATTTAAAGTAGAGCATATAAGATCAAAATATAGATTGAAGAAGGTTGTTTTTATACCCCCTTGCACTTGCAAAAATAATATTTTACATCCCAAAAATACTCAGGTAAAAATTTTAGACATGATAAAACAGCCCACAAAAAGAATGCCATGTATGTGCAATGTATTTTGAATGCCACATCATAGGGACATGATAATAACTGTTAACTAATTCTCTGATATATCATTCAGCAATTAATCTTGCTTCTTTCCACTTAATTAAATTTATAATGACGTCTGATTTCCTGTTCTTTTATATGGTCATCAGTTAAATGAGATCTTAAAGGGTCTGTGAAATAAAATTTAGAAAAATATAAAAACTTGATTTTTCTAAAGCTTTTCATTAAAAGCAGGTGGCACAGGACCAACTGCAGACACTGGTTGGGGATGCATGCTACGGTGTGGTCAGATGATCTTTGCTCAAGCCTTGATATGCAGGCATCTCAGCCGAGGTTAATAGTTTGGTCTTTGACATTTTCTTGAACAAATTACCATTTAAACTGTACAAAATAAATAACTACAATAATTGCAATATACCTAGAAAGTTAAAAGAGGGGCAGAATATAAACTAAATTAAAGTAAAAGTTGACATGAAATGCTATAATAATTGAAATAGATGTCCCTTCCTTATCATTATTTTGGTAAAACACGGGCCAATATCTAAAAGAGGGTGCTTGGGTTCCCTGTGTGTATATATCTCTCTTGGACCTCCCACTTCACTGGTATAGATGGAACTACTAAACCTGATTAACAAGAAGTTGAATAATTTTAGCGTTTAAATTAAAATAATTTTTTTAATTAACCATAGATCTCTTGAAAAAGGTTGGTATCTACACGTCTTACAACTTGTAGTCAATGACTGAGGGCTAATGAATGAATATGGATGTTTAATGCTTACCACTCTTGAGCTGTTTTACTTTACTAACGAAGCTGCATAAAATTATGTGATTATTGACAGTTCAGTTATTATTTATTAATAACTCAGCAGCAATAACACTCATTCATTGATGTGCTTTTATTTCTTTTAAGCAACAAACTGGTTATTCTAAAATGCATAAACTTTCTTTAATTGTTATAATGGAATAGACAATCATACATTAAAAGGTTTTTCAGACTTGACTTAAAACTTGTGAAATTTAAAATCTTTACATTAAAATGTCCAGTTTGAAAAAAAGTTAACTGTGCAATAGAGTATAATTGTAACAGTTCTATCTCAATAAAGGTTGATCTAGATCCAGTGGTTTTTGTCGTTCACTTGCAGAAAGTTAGTTGGGAGAGTTTTTGATTTCTCATTAATAAACTACTATCTAGATTAAAAACCTTGTACTAAAAGATTATATGTTGTACAATTCATCTGTTGTTAGATTGGCAATGGAGACCCGAGGAACCCCCTAATAAAACCTATATGCAGGTAATATTCAATATCAAACTAACTTAACAAACATCTAGTATCTGACATATACAGTCAAATAGTTGAAGATATCTAATTTTTTCAAAGAGGTAGTGTACAGTTACTTGCTATTAATTCATAGTCATTATATTTAATTTTAATTGAATTTTCACTAAATGATTATCTAAAGAATAAATAATTTTTGCAAAATGAATTCTTTTATGTGTGAAAAAATCAAGCCAAACATTTCAAACTTGTTAGGAACTAAATAAATCTAGTTGCAGAAACCACTGGTCATTTCTAAATGAATAATTTTTAAATTTTATAACCAATTAAAAACTACTCCTTTCAGTAGTTACATTTTCCTTGTCAGATATGGTTGGGTTAAACAGTAAAGTAATCAACTTTGTTTCATAGATCCTGCAATCATTTTTGGACAAAAAGGATAGCCTGTATTCAATTCATCAGATAGGTAAATACAAATTAATATAGTTAGCAGTCATCATTGTTGTCATCACTGTCACCATCATCATCATCATCATCACTACCATCACCACCATCATCACCATCACCATCACCATTGTCACCATCATCATCATCACCATCATCATCATCATCATCACCACGGCACCATCATTATCATAACCGTCATCACCATCATCATCATCACTATATATCATCATCATCATTGCAGTCAGTCTGTAAATCAACAGAACTGTATTCTTCAAATTGGTAGAAAAAACTAGACATTCAAATTCAAGACTACATTGTTTTTTTACACATAAAAACTGAACAAAGAACCAAGTGGCTTTAAATACTGAAAATCAAAATACTGAATTTTAAAAAAAGGTTAATTCAATCAGATACGATCATACAGAATAAAAGAATGGATACAAATTATAATTTTTTTAATATCACAAAAAAGGTACTTAATGATTTTTATTTCATTTTTTCTAAGCGCAAATGGGTGTGTCTGAAGGGAAGGCAGTTGGAAGTTGGTTTGGTCCCAATACCATTGCACAAGTCCTTAAGTGAGTAGTGGCACTGATTATTCATCTTCAAATGTATCAGCAAACTTGCATGTTCTATTGTAATAACAAATTCTGACATCCTGTTCCTTTAGAATTAGTGCAGATAATTTAAGTGATAAAGAACAGTCAGGTTTTTTAACGCCTGAAGATATTTTCATGGCCGTTACTGTATGGTAGCATCTTCAGCCCTTTTTTGCAGTAACCTTACTTTTTTCATTATTAAATTTTTTTTTGAGACTTGCTCATATTGAACAAAAGTATATCACATGACTTGGCTTGAAGAAATAAAATTTATCATCTGATGTTAAAATTCGTTTCTATTTTTTTAACCTGGTTTGTGAAAATATTCAACCCAAATGACAAAATGTATAATTATATGTCCAATTCAAGTTTGTAAATAACTTCAAACATTAAAGGAAAATTGTGAAAAGTAAACATGCAGGTCTATTTTTTCTGCCTTAAACATTTCAATTCTCTTTGTAAATTAACTAGATAATAAACAGATCTTTATGAAAACTGGTGGAATTGTTGTTGAAGCCTAAAATAAAATTTTCAAAAACTTTGAATATATTTAAAACGTATGTGATTCAGATTGAAGTTTGCCTTGTTACATTATTTGTTTTTATTCTTACTAAAGGAAGTTAACAGCTTTTGATGACTGGAGTTCAATGTGTGTTCATGTGGCAATGGATAACACAGTAATTATTGAGGATATTAGTAAGTGATTTGTTGAGGGCACTGATTGTATTCAGATGCTACTCTTTAAAACAGCATGGCTTCTAATTCAACTTTTTTCACATCATGTAACACCAACACTTAACATGGTTATAAAAATTAAAGTTATGTTCCAAGCAGAAAGCTGGTAGATGGATTTGTTGCAAGGAGCTGCACTTTTCATTCAGTTTATTGAGTTTGTTAATTTAAGATCTCAAGAAAAGAGGCTATATATTGGGTTTAGACCCTTAAGTACATCCTGGAGGACAAACCCTCGGCATAATACCTTCTCCACCTCATTATGTCCTTGGCTAGTTCCTAAGGTGTGCTTCAGGTTTAGTCAAAGCCATTATCCTCATACTCAATGTGATCCGATCAGATTGTTTTTCCTTGTCTTGGTAATTTAATTTTAGAGCTGACTTGTAATGCTAGAGGTTCATGGTTTATACAAGTGGAGAATAAAAATAGCTTGTTCAATGTAAGACACCTATTAAATAAATGTTTGTAGGCTTTTATTAAAAACATCATCTTCATAATCACTGTCATTGTCATCATGTTCATTATCATTATTACAATCATCATTAGTTCTCTTGTCCTTGGGTATGGCCACCCAGGCCTTACGGCAGTGCATGCAGCCTTAGAATCCATTTTCTTTTGCTTTATCAAAAGATATGTAACTAAAAATAAACATTTCAAGCCTATGTACATCTTTTTACTGCCCTGAAGGTTGCTAAAGACAAATGGACAGTCAATGGAATAAAAGCTTGTTATCACAATGTATTCTGATATATGATCAAATCCCTTGTAACTTTTGGTACTGTCATTTGCAACTTCTTAGTGCAAGGTTTTGTCTTACTAGAAACTCTTTGCAAAAGGGAAAGTGTCATGAAAAGCTCAGCTGAACCTACGCACAACAGTTTCACATCATCACATGAAGAGCAGAGATATTATTGCCAAGCAGAGGGCTCAAGTAATACATGCCATCGTCGTCATGGAATTAAATCAAAACATGCCAAGTCTCCATGGAAACCATTATTGTTATTTATACCTCTCCGGTTAGGATTATCTGAGATGAACTCAGTTTATAACGAAGCTTTTAAGGTAAAAATGATAAAATCCTATCATTTACAGTGAGCAAAGCAGTATTTATGATATTCTGGTATGAAACTAAAACCTTAAATTTTTTTTTTGCCACAGAAAAACTTACATGTATGTTTGGTATTTCACTTCCTCACCATGCCAGAAAACAAGTCTCCCTCAATCTAAAGTTAAATCTTATCCCATTTTTATGCCAATGCATACTCATGGAAGGGGTAGAAGGGGTAGCCCCTTGGGTGAATCAACCATTAGTTAATCACATATCTTTTATTGTGGTTAGAGTTTATAAGAAAACAATTTTTAATTGTAACATCAACTTTTCAGCATCTTAAAAACCATTTCACCAACAGGCTTGTTTCACCTTCCCACAATCCCTTGGGGTAATTGGTGGTAAACCTAATCATGCATACTACTTCATAGGTTACTACGGTAAGTAAAAAGACGACATATTTTGTATTTTCTAAATATCCTTGGGTACTTCACAATCTGAATATTCTACAATGTAAAAAGTCTGAAGCTGATAGAACTTCAGAAAGGGAGATGCAGTAGGACACCATCCAAGAATTGAGGGACACCATGTAAACCACTTTAGGGATGAAGAAGACATGACAGCAAGAGCTGTGAGTTTGAGACAAGGAATCCACTTTCACAAAAAATGCTTAGATTTGGCAAATCTCTCCAACAATGTTTCTTGCCACTTTAATTTTTTTTGTTTAGTTTTTGTACATAATTACCTTTTTCATTCATAGAAAAATTGAGCTCAAGTCAAAAGGGGAAAGCATGGGGCCCCATCCCCCCTCACTTTTGCATATCCCACTGAGGTCAACATGTGCCTTGCACAACAGCTTAAGGTGACACTAAGGGCTTTCACAAAATGATCATAAGAAATTATGAGAAGAGCTCATGATATTTTTTCTTTAGTCCATTATAACTAGATTATCACATATTTGAAACTTTGAACCCAATTTTGTTAGGCCACTAATCGTTCATGTTTTGAAAAGAATGTCCCAGGAGATTGAACTGACTTGCAACTGGTCTAACAAATATTTGTTCATTTTAAACATTTTTTAGATGTTCAGCAAAGTGCTCAACTAATATTTGTCACTTTCTCAAATACAGAGTTTTTTTGCACACAGAACACAGATTGCAAAAGAAGCAAATTGGATGTATTGCAAATAAAACGGTGATAAACTGCACATGATCAATTAGTGTTGGTAACGTTTGTGCAAGCATTTAAATGTACATTGCTTCTTAATGGATAATAAAAACTGCTAATGAGAAAGTTCTGTAGTTTTTGTCTTGTTTGAGTGAAATAAGCGGAGATAGAAGAAACTGAAATTTCGATGAGGTGTTTGGATTTGATTGCAAGATTTTAAAATTTTGGAGCATAATATTCTTACTGACCAAATAAAGTGGATGGTAAGAGAGAAGAAAAGGAAATTTAACTTTGATGTTTTTAACAGATTGTGTGATGCTACCTGCCAATCATTTTTTTCTTCTTTTCTAGGAAATTATCTTTTATATTTGGATCCTCATACAACTCAACAAGCTGTTAATCCTCCTTTGCTGAGTAGTATACCTGATGAGGTAATTTTCATATAGATATGAAAAATAACATTTTTGACAGTGCTTCGCTTATTTTTTGTTGAGTTAATAAATTTTTCATGGATTCATTAGAGGACTTTATTATTTCTGAAGCTCCCTCTGAAGTGTAGGGGGTCCAACACATCCCTGCAATGGTTGTGATACCTGGCGAGTGCGCTTTTGCTTCAGCGCATGTGATCTTGATGCTCTTGGGATCCGATTGCAAGGTTCTCTGCCAATTCATCCTATGTCTTCCTTGCTTCCTCTAGCCTTGAGGATTCCAGTCAAGACATATTCTTGCAATGCTGACCTGTCAGTGTAAAATGTGAGCGGTCGACACCTTTTTCGTCCGTGTATCTGGTTGCTGAGTGACAGGGACTTGATCTTGTTTGACTTGCGCTCTTACTATTCCTGGCATGTGATTTTCATTTGCCAGTAAACTTCGAAGGCAAGTGTTGGATACCCTTGGTTTGGTTGAACTTGAAGATGATCCCTTTATAATGAATCTAAGGACTCATTTTAAATTTATCAACATCTTTTGAAATCACCTGAAAGCTTCTTATAAAGCTTCCACACATCTTTGACATGCAAGTAAAATAACACTACGCTGGCTCCCGAAACTTTTTTCGTTCTTTTTTTTCTAATGTTCTCAATCAAGTTTATTTAGCCCGTTCCTTAGCCCCATGTACATTCCAAGACACCGTTCACGTAATTCACTCTTCTCTCTTCTATTTGTTAAAAGATATATTCGAAACGGCACACTGTAAACACTATAAACTTGTGTTTGATGTTGATCATGGTAAAGTTATTGTGCTACGTAGCTATCAGTGTTTGAGAGACACATGTACACCTAGTTGAACACAATTGATTTACAATTAAAGTAACTAAAGATCTCTTTTTTTAGACGTTTCATTGTGTTTATCCATGTAGAATGAGTATCTCGGACCTTGACCCTTCAATAGCAGTGGTGAGTCTTAAGCTGTATGTAATTTCAAAATAAAATTTTATTCCTTAGTGAATAATTCCTTCTTTCAACAGGTCATGACTAAAAGTAGTTCCAAACAAAGTGTTAATGTGATTACCTAAATTCATAGCAGCCAGTTAATGAGACTCGTAAAGTGACCATTATTTTAACTTGCCCTAAATTAGCAATTGCCTGATTGGTGTAATTAACAAACAGTTGATGAATCCTTAATACTATTTTGTTGGTATTGAATTGTAGAAATGATTGGCATAACTAAAACTTTCAACAACAAAAGTGAAAACTCTCATATAGAAAATTCAATTCATGTAAACAAACTGTTATTTCATGTTATTGTCAACAAATGTGTTTCAGGGGTTCTTGTGCTGTACAGAGGAAGAGTTTGATGATCTCTGCGACAGATTTACAAAGGTAAAAATCTTCTTATTTTCAGTACTCTAAACTTCCAACTATCTACTTTAGAATCAGTATTAGCTCTAGTTGTAGTTCAAGTGTCGTAGATACTTAATAATTATTACACGGCAACGCGAATACAAATCATGCAAGCTTACTAAAGTCCAGGGCTATAAATAGTTTTCGCACTGGTCCTGGGCTTCCTGGAAATCTCCAGGATTTTTGAAAATTTCTTCCAGGGCCATGGAAAACTTCTTGACAATTTTCTTTCTGGGTTTAACTCTTGGAAAACTCCTTAGTTGTTTCAAAAATGAAGATTTTCGTAAATCGTTTTGCAAACTAATCAAAGGCATCTTGTGGTGAGCTCGTGGAGTAAGTAAGATGTTGAGTTGGGGATCTGATATTACAAATTGAGGGGGGCGTTGAGGCATATTAAAAACCGCAAAACCGCACAATAATTTACCCAAAACCGAAAAACCGCAAATAATTTTGATCAAATCCGAAAACCGCATAAAAAACATCAAACCCGTGTGATAGTGATATCCGCGTGCCGTACACGAAAAACCGAAAACCACACAAAACAACAAAATCCGAAAAACCGATAGTTTTTTTGCCAAAAACCGAAAACCGACTGATAAATAAAGGAAAAACCGCAAACCGCAAAGGACAACAAAACCGAGAAACCGCAACTTTTTCGAGCGAAAACCGAAAAACCGCGCCAAAAAAGGCCGAAACCGCAAAACCGAAAACCCCAAAGCCCCCCCTCCAAATTATGTCTGATGAAGGCATGAGGCATGCCGAAACAACATGTCGATTTCTATAAATATAATATGGATCTATATCAAAGTTTTAACTAACCTACTGCTCCTACGTCCATTTGGTGCAAATTATGTGGTTTTAAATTCTGTGGAATACATTTTACGGTGTTACAATTTCATTCTTTTGTCCAATGGAGTTATTGAAACAATGTTAAAAGAGTTTTAGTTACAATGAGACAACCCAGTTACAAAGTTAATGTTTTTTGTAACAAACAATTGTTGATTTTGTCCCTCTACGTGAAAGTTTTCTTTCAGTCAAGTTCGTTTTGTATCTTTCCTGCAGCACATAATTGAAGGCAAAAGGCGCCCAATGTTTGAACTAGCATTGGAGAGACCTCGACACTGGCCAACGTTAGAAATTCCGAAGAGACCTGGGGAAGAGATAAATACAAGTACTCAGTCAGGTAAACATACGCTGCCATAACAAAGGCCATTGGTTAATTTCTCTTTAAGTATTTAGGACAGTTATCATATATATATTTGCCATCCTTAAGCTGTCGAAATTACCCGTTTTATCTGTTCCCTTACACCTTTTGAAATACTAAAGAACGTGATCGTAGTTTTGTTTTACAGTGACAATATGAACTATCTTAGTCTTTATGTACTCAAATAAGGAATCAGTCAATCTGTCTTTTCGTGCTGCGTTTTGGCGCGAATTTTGCCCGCAAGTCTGTATCATTTTAGTAAAAAAGCTAACTGTAAAGGACAACGTTTCGTTGCCATCCCGGCAACATCATCAGGTCAACTGAATGTAAAATTTTCTCTATATGCTAATATAGTAGAAAACTATTCGACTGTGATACAACAATAAGTAAAAGAACAATAGCTTACTGAAAACAAAGACAAACTCTAAGACAAAAGAACAAAAATCAAAGTTCGATACAGAGAGTAATATACAATAATTTGATAAATAAAAGAATTAAAAAGTTAATGTTCAGCTATGCATGTTTACATTCAGTTGACCAAAGTTACGTTCATCAAGATCTGTATCATTTATTCTACTAACTATGTTTGTATGAAGCATATTTGAATGGTTTGATGTTATTATGTCATGTATGTCTTTTTTGTGTTATCTTGTTTGTTAAACTAGTTCGCTTTTATTCTTGCTGAATATTGATGTAAGTCAGCGAGTGGGTAAAACTTTTAATTGAATCAACTCTAGTTTGAACTCGAAACGATGGCAATGATCAGACGTTTCAATGTTGATTAAATGTTAATGTGCTTTTGTTTGTTAAATCTTCACTGCTAATATTAAAAGATTGGCACTTTGTTTTATATTAGAAAAAATCTACTCGTAATTTAGTTGCTTTTTCAAAACGTGTCATGCATCTATAGACTATAGTTTCTTATGTAATTTCAAATTGTTTACATTCTCTTTCTTTTGCAGACTTTACAGAGCTATATTATGATTCCGGTGACGAAAAGCAGTTCGATACTGATGGAGAATACGAAATATTATAGAACCCTTAACGCGACTTGTTAATAGTACTTGATTTTAAATTTTAACAACAGGAGGAAAAAAAAGGACCAGATGTGACCGGTCTTTTAATATATCACTTAATCGCGGGGAATAAAAAATGTGCTGTATTAAAGATGAATTTAAAAAAAAACAACATTATGGCATTAAAAGACAGGTGATTTTTTATAAGGAATATTTGAAAACAATTATGTCAGTTATCTAAAGCAATGAAAGCTTATCAGATTGATTTAAAAACATTTTGGATTCATACTTGTGCAGTGCCATTGAGCTAACTGTGATTACAGGAGGGTCTCAGCTCTAGCATAAATAACGTAGTTGACAAAATCCAGACCTGATTATAAGTTGACTCGGAGTAACCAGGCATTGCGTTCGTAACTTCAAATTTAATTCTGTAAAAACTGTAAAAAATAAAGACAATTTATAAATGTGGCTGAATCATAAAAATGTTTTAATGTTTGTAATTTTTTTGGGTGTCTGAACCCATCTGAAGCCGGATGTTCCACGTAAGGACTCAAGCATCCCAATTCATTTTGACTGAGACATAGATTTATTACACTCTTTTTACAAGAACGAGAATATTCAACAATATGCCAAGGATATACTGATAACTGAGATAAGGGTAAAAAGTTGTGCGGAATGAAAAAGAATAATAGTTACACTGTGTTTATATATCTTTTAAAAAAAGGTTTCACTTTGTTGACTAAAATCCGCAAGCTGTTTTGGTGCATTTAATCTCATACCCCAATTAGACCATTCTTGTAACAAGAGTACGTATGTTTGATCCATTTCAATCAAGTAAAGTATAGCACGTTAGATGCAGTACATTTATAGATATATATATATATAAACTTTCAGGAACGTGCATTCAAATGGCTATTTATAGAGTGATAACTTTGACCTGGAATCCCCAGAGTCGCTTGTCAGTGAACAGACGTGACGCATTTGGACTGTTGACCTCTGGTAGCACGTAGTATTGCATGTGTCAATCGTTGAGTTTATTTATGTTTGAGTTAATTTTAGTTACAGTTTTTTAGCATGAATAAACTCCAAGCATTCGTACGAGTGTTTTATTCTCTGCTACACCGTACTGACGAGTCCCAAGAAGGACAAAAAAGATGTTTACGGTTTCAAATCCTGAGGTTTTCCAAGCTACTGATCATGTTTGTTCACTGACAAGCTTCTCTTTCACGTAGTACATCAGTCATTCATTCATTCTTTAGTTTTGTATTTTGATAAAGTAGCGACTTTTCTTTCAATTACTTCAAGTTATTACCAATACCAGTGTGGTCAGCAAAATTCCTGATGGCGAGTTTTCACCTGCTGGCCATGGGTGCAGATTTCACGCTTCGCTAACAAGTATGATATTTTTTAAAATGAAGATTAACGCAGAAATTCGACGTTTCGCAGTCTTCATGACCGCATTTTCAAGAATGATTTTATTTATAAATGACAATTCTTAAATACAATAAAGTTGAACTAATTTGAATATGAACAAAAGCTAGCTGATTACAAAAGTAAAATCTCGAACAAAGACTTGGCTGTTAGTGAATCAGCGAAAAATTATGATATTCTGTATTAATAAAATTAATTAGATTTGAACGAGGGGAGATAAAAATGTTAGCTCTACCGTCAGCAAGATTTTTTAACTTTTTTTTCTCAAGACTATAATTTGGAAATAAATATTTCAATGTTGAATTTTTCTGACTGGATCGTATAAAAAGTACATGGATAATGTGAGTATGTCTTTCATACACCTAAGAATTGATGGGAAATGAAGCGGGAGACAAGTCGAGTATTTCATCTCTTACTGAAAAATAGCACTCGACAATATATAATGAAAAGTAATGGTACAGTGGGAGATAAAAAGTTATTACCCAGTATTAAAGAAGTTTTAGTGTACATGCACTACACTCTTTTTTTAAAAGAACGTCAGGCTGAAAATCGGCCAAAATTTAAGAACATGATAAGAGTAACACACCCGAGGTTGAGGAATGGCCTAGAAATTTATTTTGTTAAACTATAAGCACAAAATCATGGAATCAGCAAATAATCGATAGTGCAGCATTATTTCCAACCAGAATAAAATACACGAAAATTTACAATAACAATTTGCAGGACTAATTTTTTTATCTTTCTGTATATCAAATATCGAAGCTTGTATCTTAGATACACATGCAGTGTCTGGACAGCAGCCAGTGACTAAATTTTGTTTCATAAACTAAACACGATAAAAACTGAAGTCATAACTGTGCTTAACAAAACTTTAGCGAGCTTAAAACCACTAACAAGCTTAAGAAAATTTTTAAGAACATTTGAGGCTAAAATCCCCAAAATATTTAAGAACATTCAGCCTCGGCCCAAAAATAAGACGTTCT
>JAOEHV020223615.1:0-12862 GCA_025447995.2 Isaurus tuberculatus | reverse complement strand
GTTATAGAAACAAGAACTGAGAATCGTCCAAAAAATTAGCTGATTACTGAGAATCGTCCAAAAAATTAGCTGATTACCGAGAATCTACCAAAAAACTAGCTGATTACTGAGATCTGGGTACCCCCATTCACACCCTCATATAGAGAAAGATTTTTTAACTCATTTTTTAATGCACTGAAACTGAGGTGAATAATAATTTGAACGTAATTTATCAAAACATTTTAGACCCGGATTGATATCAGATCTTTGATTGGTGTTTAACGAAAAGATATCGAGATCATATAAGCAATGTAATTTATCAAGATATTTCTTCGTTTGCACTTGACTATCTCAAAGTGAATTATTAAATTGACTATGTGTGGTGATTATATTTAAGCAATGATAAGGTAGTCTTTAAACAGTGATATTGTAAGTTTTTGATCATTTGAGTCAACCCTGTTTTAACCAATAACAAGCCTTGTTTAATTCTGAATTTTCTACCCGAATAGTGCAACTTTAGTTGAGTTACTACAAACCATCACCTACGATGCTTTGCGTATTGTTCTGGAAGTGAGTCAATTGAAGCTAACTTGAAGTATGTATTCTTGTTCGTACTCCACAAGAGGTATTCTCTGAGAATTAGACAGCATGCCGGCTAATCTAGTGCCAGCCTTTTATATAAAAAAATAATAATCAAGCTAGATTTTAACTGAAAAGACCTTAATGTAAATACCTGTCGCTCGGGCTAACGGCCGAGGTGCAGTATAGGAGATAAGACTTAAGTTGCAAACGAGCGGCACGGCGAGAAACAAATTTTCCGAGGTCGAATTTTTCCGAAAAGAAATGAGGCAAAGTTAACTAGTTTATTCATTTATTTATACAAAAATTATATCAACTGACTAAATATTTAAAGTACAATAATAGCATTTTGTGTAAACCTTGCAAAGCGTGAAAAATATTTAAAATTCCCTTTAATTAAAGTTACCATATTTTTAATGAAACATTCAATACAAAACCCTTTTATATGTTATACTAATAGCACAAACTTAAATGTGAAAAGAATTTATTTCAATGGGCTCAATGCTCCAATGAATGAAAAGTAGCAAAAACCCTAAATTTACTAATACTTCTTCAAATAACAATAAAATGTTGTAGGTTATTTTACTTTTCGATTGCTCTTAAAACTATTGTCTTTAACCTAATAGCTGGGTTTATTGTCAGCTTTAAAACCTATTTTTTTAAAAAAAAACAATAATTCATGCGATGCCAGTTTATAAAATCTATGACTTTATTTACTGCTAAAAAGGTTTTAAGATCTTTTTGGGATTGCTCCAAATTTCAAAATAACAAAGTTAAAATAAAATAGCCCAAAAAAAATGCTACTTAAAAGATACAAACCTAAAGGTCCTGCAAATAAAAAGGCACGATACCAACGATTTTGCCTATTTATACCTAATACTAGCACTAGTTCTCTAGTACAGGTTTAACTTCAAAATAACTTGTAGGGAAACAGTAAAGCGAGCCCAAATACAAATGTCAAGGAACAATTTGGCTTGGGGATAAAAAAAATGCATTTTCTACAATAAATGTTAAAAGTCTGAAACCGAATAAAAAGTAAAAAATACCCTGTTAAACGGGTTGTAAGAAGAATTACAACGGCTTTACAATTTTATTTGGACAGCACCTTCAGTCTTATTTGGTTCATAAGCAAAGACGTTCTAGTTCGTTAGCCAATTTACAAAGTCCAAATTCGGTCCGCATGTTACTATTTCTACGAGCCGCCCTGATTCAGCAGCTCCTTGGCCGAGCGGATGTGACGTTGCCTGCTGATATAGGGGTTGCTAAGAAAGTTGCCAAATGGGAAAGAGAACGGCGATTGAGCATGTCTTTTTTTACGAGCAGAGTACACACAAACATTACAGCGACTGACTCGGGTCAAAAGGGAACCGGCCTTAAGGTTGGTAGGAGCTTGGGACGAGAACATCCGGTCAACTGTGGCCAACCAAAAACTATATTTGTTTGCGTAATAGTGGCAAGTGCCACGGCCATGACACTCGATAAAAGGATTGGGTCTGAAGTTCTGCAAACAGGACCCAGACGAACCAAGCTGCTGACCATTGCCACTGCCACCCGCACCTGTATGCTGTAAAAAAGAGATTAGGGCTTGAACACAATACTCTTCCAATAAAGAATAAATATGTAGAACAAAACAAAAGATCAGATATAAGTTATTTAAAGTTAATACCTGTAAGTTCCTTAAAAATTATTTAAAACGAACTTGATAAGCATAAATTTATCTACCTGTAATCCGTATAACTAGTCTTATAACATAGAGGGCAAAATTACTTGGCGCTGATTGGTCGCTGGTTTGCGAAATATGTTGTTTTGGCAGCAATGGCTTCGCGGCTTGCCGAAGTTGATAAAAACGGAATTACAGATTTAATGTTTGCTAGTGAAAACGAAAATACTAGAAAAAGTACAAATTATTGGATAAATGTGTTTCAGAAGTGGGCAGCAGCAAGGAACTAAGTCGAACAACGCTTTGAAGAGTACGAGCACAAATAAACAAAGAAAGCAAGCGAAGAATTTTGCCCTCGATATCATAAACACATAATCGCATGGTTCCTCGTAAAACTAAGGATTAATTTCACTTGTGTTTTCAATTTTTTCCAAACTACCCTCGTCGCTCTGCGACTCGGGCAATTTTGGAAAAAATCGAAAATACGCGCGAAATTAATCCTTAATTTTACTCGGCCCATGCCATTACCTATACTAATCCTTCACGCCTTTTGTTTCTCCTTCGGATGGGTTCATTAGCACTTGTTAAGAGAGTTAATTTAGAGACACTTTTGACACGGTTGAAGAGGGAAAATTATGAAATTTTAAAACTCAAATAGGAAACAAATGTGTTAAAACTATACCTATATAAACAAAATTAAATTTGTTGCTCCTGCATATCATGAATCTCAGTGATTTATCTTATATTTATATTTTTTATTCAATTCTTTTTTTGTTCAGAGTCTTTATTTAACATGAGCCTCGTTGCTCGGAAAAATGGGGGACCACTTCCTACGTTATCGATGTTAAGTAAATTATTATTACAGTAACTAAAAAAAGGAAAGTTGTTTGACAACACATCTTACCATAAGAAAACTATATCCGTTCCAGAGAGACGACCAGCCAGTAGGGCAGTTAGGGATCGAGGTACTTTGACTGTGGACAGCAATAACTGGCCCTGGTGACTCGCACACAACGCAGCGGCCAATGTACGGCTCCACAGCTGATGCCGATATAGGCATCATGGGTACAGCCTGGCTTGTGGACAACCAGTAACTGTAGTCGTTTCTTGAAGCGTGTTGACATTTTTGAAAGATGTTGCAAAACAAATAAGGCATTGTGGTGAATTTTTTGAAACAAGAACCAGCACTGCCGAGGTCCTGACCATGAGAAGTATCATGGCCTTGAACGTAGAGGTGACTGTAGCCGTCCCACAATTTTCTGGCAATAAAATAGGAGATCTTCATTAATAAATCTTTCAGCTGCGTGCATTTTACAAATCTAAATCTATAACTAGTAGACCAAAAACGCTATGAGATTGTACGGATATTTTTGGTTTGTTTTTAGGTGTATTCAACACAAAGAAGTGTTACGTTTCAAACAAAAATGATTATGTAGATAAACCTAATTTTCACGAGGGGCAACGGATTAATGATTTGCATTATTTTAAAATGGACAATGTTAGAGTTTTTTTACGATAATAATAATAACAATAATAATAACAATTTTATTTCGGAATTTCCACCATAAAAGTGGCTCTTCATCCGAAAAGCTACATATATGGGTACTATTTTTACTACTTTCGAATAACGAATAGAATCCCATAGCAACTGGAGATTTTTTGGTTGGTTTCATCTATCCAACTTAGGTGTTCATAAGCTGCATGCCTAGCAGACGAAAGCCTCTAACTCTTTCAAGTCCCCTTCCATTAGCGGATAATGCGATGGAGAGTTTCTTTAGTCCATGCAATCACGACTCTGAGCTGTTGACAGCAGCATAAATTAGTTTTCTTCTCGTGGGTACAAGATTGCATTCTGTCGACCAGAGGGATAAGCTATTGATCAAAACGAGGCAACACCAGGGCGAATAATGCAATTTGGTTTTAACAAAATGCATTCTGTTTACAACGCAATGCATTCTGGTTAAAAGGGTGTAAAACCAATGAAATTAAGATCTTGTTTAGATTTGCAATATATCCTGATTATGAACTGCTGCTTGGTCGATCCGAAGCAAAAATTTTCACAAAATAACCAATATCAAAACGTTGCTCAACTTCAAGTAATACGTGATGATAATTAGGGAGACGATTATTTTCACAATGATGATAACTAAAGATGGTTATTATAATTACGAAGATAAAAAAAGCTTTGATATGGGTTACCATAATGAATAGAAGTTTGTAAAAATGTTATCATAATTATGACGATAATGTATCAGTCGGTTGATATGATAAATGAATGATAGTAATTTCCGAACTCACCTATACGTGAAGGGGCACCGAGGTATTTCTGTACTCTGGCTATGCTTAACAACAATAAAACCAGCCGGAACGTTATTGTTTCCTGGTGGACCGGGACTTCCTGGATCACCTTCAGCACCTCTTTCACCCGGGATTCCCCGCTGACCAATAACTCCCGAAGGACCTCGATCGCCAGGCTCACCCTTCTTTAGTGAAGGCAGGCCAGGATCTCCTGGGTAACCTTTTAAACCTCTGATCTTACTTGCTGCGCCTGGAAATTGGAGAAATTTCCAGCACTTTACCGATTACTCTACTTTATTATATGGCTATATAGTTTTTTGCAATCTGATTGGCTGCTGGGAGGCCAGATTTCCCCGTAATGACCGGTCATAATGAGATATTTTTTCAGTTTTCTCTGTTTTTCGTAACGACTGTCGATTAGGCCGAATGATCATCGTTTGAAATGAGTGCCGCGCGCAAGCGGATATGGAAATTAACTTCCGGTGTATTTTTCGTTTTTTTCCGAAAATAAACTAAAGGCCAAATAATAAATAACTTATTAATCTTGTCCGTTCGGTCATTGCTGGGAAATCTCAGACCTCTGTCTTGTTGTCATGATCTCGCTATCAACAACAATAATTTATTTCCACTTAGTTTGAAAGATAAAATACATGACATGTACAAAGATGACAAAGTTGGGAAAGTTGGATAGTGGATGGACACCTGAAATAACTATATGAGCTAATCTAGTCAGGTGCCCATTTTATTGGAAATCGAATGTAAACTAGTCAGCGAAGTACAACTAGTATAATATTAGTTACTGTGGCAATACGTACACACATACGCATAACACAAGAACATATGTAAAATCTAAGGAAAGACAAAGAAGAAAAACACTGACAGAAAAATCAAGTATTTACTACAAATGAAACAAAAGCTTAAATTATCATGCTCTTAATTCAGTTTCTGTCAGTGAAAACTAGTATAGCTAAATAAGAGTTTCGCTTTAAGTTCCCGTTTAAAGCATCGAAAACTTACTTTTGGACCAAAAAATTTAAAATTGAATTTTCCTTAATTTGTTCTAATATTAGGAAGCGTAAAGGAGCAGGACCCGTACACAGGAAGGGGGGGGGGGGAGGGACTCTCGAGTATAAAAGTAATGAATAGATATATATGTTACATACAATAAGTTTCCGCCATGAGCTCACATTTTCATTAATCATTGAGATAACGATGAAACATATTTGCTTATGAAAACAATGCGTCCAGCACAAAAAACTTTTTTCTCTTACTTTTCCAAGCCTTTTTAAGGAAAGGAAAATGTATCTGAGAATTGCGGGAGGGGGGGAGGAGTTGGTCCCAAAAAATTTTGTTAGCACCCCCCAGCAAAATTCCTGCACACGGGCCTGAGGAGGATTTTAAAGATGGACGAATATGATAACTATGTCTCGTATTAATACGAGTGAAAAAGTTATCAAACGCCTTTGGCAAACTTGAATTAAAAAACTAATACATAAAGCATGCAGTACAGAAAAATATTACATCATGTGGTTTTAAAATCATGAGTCTAGCAAACAGTGGATTGGTATGAGCATCGAAATCAGCAAAAGATAAGATACGAATAGTTCTCTTTTGCAGAACAACTAACAGATTAATGTTTGTATTATAAGTGCGACTCCAACCATACAGCTATATGTAAGAAAATGATAGACAAGAGCATAGTATAGATAGCGAGAGAGCGGTTGTTGACACTCGCAAAGTACTATTAAACCTTTGGTGTCGCTGCATTTCCAAGGCGAAGAGATGCGCTGCGAAGTTTGTGTCGCTGGAGAATATCCCATATAGTTTAAACAATTTCGAAGTCTCGTGGATTCTCGAAGACAACCAAATACGTTGGTGCCTCAAACGCCACACTGCCGCTCAAAACCTCTCTCTTTGTCAGTCATTCTGAATCAAGTCGATGTCGAATACTTTGAACGATATAACTTTTAATTTTTAAAAAACACACAATACTCTTCAAAACTTACAGTGGCATACATGTTTTGGCAAAACTTTGCCTTTCTCGGTGCTAAAACGGATTAATGAACTTTTTATAGTAGAGAACAATAAAATAACACACAAAAAGGTAATATGATGCCTTAAAAAACCAAAAAAGTGATTCTGGACATATGATGTTAAAATACGAGAGAGATAATTTGCGATTCAAAACGGCAAAACACCCAATTTCAATCGTTCCGGGCCGGAATAGATTTTAGAATTTCAGATTTTTTGGGCATGCGCAGAACCGTGACTATGCCCATTTAACCCTTCTAACAAAAGCCTTTTTCATACTTGATGCTTACCTCGAAGTCCCTGCTGTCCAGGGGGACCACGGGGTCCGGTAAGACCACGTTCACCAATTTCTCCTTTCATTCCCTTTGATCCAGGTAGGGGAATAAACTCGCCAGGGTCTCCCCTAGGACCAGGTGGTCCGGGATCACCTAAAGGTCCCCGGCTTCCTGGTATACCAGGTTTACCTGAGTAAAAAGGAAATCTTGATGATCAGAACATATAAAACTGGTCACTATATTTTATTCAAGATCTGTTTGGTAAAGGGCTGCAAGTAAGTAATATCTCATCTAACAATCCATATGGTCATACTTTACTATTACGCTTCTTCGCGTTGTCAGCCACACGTACTCGTCCGTTGTGATAAAAATTATTAGTCACGATTATCATACTAACTACACATGTACCTGTTGTAATTCATTAATTTCCTTCTGGTTATTTGAAAATGTCGCTTCAACGTATGGCGTTTTTTAGTACTATTTTTTATCTGACTAAGACAATTAGATTATTCATATTGCGCATTAAATTAAGCTAAAAACACAATTTTCGAGGTCTCAAAATTTCAGCACACATGCGCTATTTATAGGTGCACATATCAATTTTTTCTGACAACTATTTATTCTTTCTTTCTACTACTGAACAACATACATTGATATATGCTATTTATTGGTTTTAAGCAAGTTAATTGTTTTTAAAAACTAGTAAATGGTTATTTAAATCCAGATAACTATTGCGTAAACAGGAAGCTTTCGAAAACCTCATCAGTACTTCTAAACAAAGTGGATTGATGAAGATTTCTTTCTGGTTTCCCCGTCAAAAATAATTGGAGCAAAAGTAACTACAAAACTACTGAAAAAAAAAACTTTCTAAGATGCTTAAGCTAAGTTTTTAACGCGGATATAAAAATTTTATAATAATCGCTCTACCAACAACCAGCTTCTCATCTTAAAAGGTTCTTTACGAACCCAGCATCTGCGACTGTTGATTTGAAGTTTATTAAAATTTTGATACCCTTAATAAAATTTTAGGAGTAAGCAGGTAAAGTTATCGTAGCAGGGTTGGAAAATAACATCCCTCGGGCTGCTAATGGCGAGTAATTTTTGCTAGCAAAAACAAGCAGAAACGTTAGCCTCGAGCGAGTTGTCCGACGGAGAGTATAAAAAAAAACACCTTTTTATAAACTAGTTTAAACTAAACACGTCACTGCGTTCGTTATTATATATCTGTTATGTTTTAAATAGAAAACAAAAAATAGAAAGCTGTCAATTCCATCTTCCACCTTACTTTTAGTTCGTTTATAATTGGGTAAGTAAAACATTTTGAAAGGGAGAGGGTGGATTAAAAAATAGGCAGTCGACAACTGCATGTGGCTACCGCTGTAATTATTTAGATTGTCGTAGTAAATAAATACTCATATGCAAGCATTTAAATAGTCACATGTATAGTGTGACTTACATCAGTGAAAAAATAAGAGCATGGCAGATTATCGATCAAAAATAGAAATTAATTTAACATCTACAATTTTTCAGTAATTTTAGTAACTTAAATGTGTTAAGGAAATTGATACTGTTTTGAAGTTGTAAAGTTCAAAGTTTCAAAGCTAAGTTAAATCCTTTTCCGAGCCTAGTGGCCCACTTGGCCGGCGTTTATCTCCGATTTCTGTAGTGTTAAGCAGATGAGAGTCCTTGACTCGCCCTGGACGGGACACTAATCCATCGCAGGTTAGCTCCCAGCCGAAGCTGATACTCATTTACTGACCTCGTAAGGATGGAAAGCTGAGTAAGCTTTGGCTGAAAAGAAGGTCACACAAACTGTTCAAATTTTGGCAGAGCCGAGGATTCGAACCTGGGACCTTGTGGTTGGAAGGCAGAGATCTTATCACCTGCGCCAACCACAACGCCGTTGAAAACTGTATCAGAAGAAAAATTTTCAAATACTTTAAAAAATAAAAAAATTACTGCAATTCCGGAATTTTAGTTGCAATTTCTGTTGCTGAAAAAAGTTTTATTTTCATTTGAACTTTTGCTTGAAAGATTAGGATTTTTAACTCTCACTAGTGAAACTTTTCATGTGTTAAAATGACATACCGCCGAAGTTTTTGACATGTAGTCCGTATGCCGCGGATTAAAATTTTTATACGGTTTGAAATTTTGATTAAACTAAAAAACTTGCAAATAAACTTCCATAAAGAGGGTTCATCCATTTTGGAAAAAGTACCAAAGTAACCCGCTTCCTGCAAAGTTTATCTACGCCTACCCGCAGGAGATAATGAGTTTTAAGATCGCTTCATGGCAAACATACCGACATGACATGACAGACATAATTTTTGCTGTTTGCAAATAAGTTCTTCATAAAGCATAGATCTTGAACCACAAAGGTTTAAACTCTGTTAAATAACTCACCTCAGCTAGCAAGGTACCAAACACATCGAATGTTTGTTTGAAGTTAAAGTTTATAAAAATAAAGAATTTTTAAAAATTCCCGATGGGAATCGTGTCAGCTCCTTCTGTAGGTAACAGAGGCATAGTATCACAGATTACGTAAATGCAGTTTTAACCAATGAAAAATACTAAAATAAGGCTTACCCTGACCCTCAACCAATCAAGAAACACTTCCTCCGGTACGCACAGAAAGGCCCTTATGTCTCCAGGAAGAGTTTTTAGGTTGCCAGATGCCGTACGAGAACCATTGGAAAGACACTGGGATCAATAAGAGGTCGACAAGGACCGTCGAAGCTCCGATTGACCACAAACACTATCCGAAGATTAGGGTTACGGACGGACTTACTTACACAGATGATGACATTAGTGGCTACGCCTCTTCGAGGCTGGCAGCCACAAAAAATGAATTTCCAACTCGACAGAGCATTCAGCTGTCTGTATAAGGCCTTTACAAACAAGCTTATTAATTAGATACGTTAACCAAAACATCTTTCTAATTTTAAGCAAATTCTCCACTTTTAAGATTATATTTATGTAATCTTAAACGAGTTCTGGAAAACAAATGTTGAATAAATTCGTCAATACCTGTGCACTAGGTGCACTAGTGTTTTTAAAGGCATTTTCTGAAGTCTGCTTTCTGCTCATCCGACTAAATTCATTATTAATAAAATTTACCTGATTCTCCCTGTCTCCCAGGGATGCCGCCAAAACCATCAGGACCTTGTGGGCCAGTCATTCCTTTGAAACCTTCAAAACCTTTCCTACCCTTTAGACCCTCTGGTCCTGGCACACCAGGTGGTCCTGGATCACCAACCGCTCCCCTGTTTCCAGGTGTTCCTGAATCTCCCATTGGTCCTTTAAAGCCTGGTCGTCCGTCTCGGCCTTGGAATCCATCAACACCTAGAAAGAAAGAAGATACCAAACAGGATTTTCACTACTATGCTAACATTAAAAAATAATTAAATAAATAATAGTAATAGTAATAATAATAATAATAATAATAATAACAACAACTACAACAACAGGGTTTTCATTAACGCAAAAAATTGCGTATTTTACGCAAAAATACTTTGGGACGCAAATATTGAAATGCTGTGCGTCACTGGGACGCAGAAGATCTTAAAGAGATCATAGCGTATCCTTACCTTGTAAGATAAGCTTAAATTGACAAACACTATTCTAAGTTTAAGGGGTTTTTATTCACTTGTCTTTATTAAGAGCAGTCATTGCTGTGTTGTGTTAATTTGGTTGCAAATTGTTATTAAACAAAGTACTGCAATTAAAAGGTATTTTGTTATTGGTTTTAAAATTAGTACCGGGACAAAATTTTTGTCTTGATTATATGGGACCCCTTAAAGTTTGTTTGGGACCCATACTTAAAGAAAGAAGGGGTCCCTGGCACCCCTCTTGAAAATTCAACTGAAAACCCTGAACAACAACTGTTGTTGGAAAAAAAGTAACCACGTGAAAGGAAAAAAAAAGTGTTAAAATCTTAAGAAAAGATAGAAGATACCAGAGGTTTAACTTTCTCTCTTTTAAATATAATAAAAAACTTTCTTATTACATTTTTATACAAAACCCAGTACAGGATGTTAATCTTTCATACAATTTATCTGATGGACTCTCCCATCGATTTCGATTTCTGAATTTTTAACATTTGTTGAGGTCTGTGTATGTCTTATGTAAAACTTAAGTCTACAGCGAACTTGGATGTTTGGCAGGCAGTGAGTTGTTAGACACTCTTGCGAGTTTCGGAGAGGTTGCTACGGCTTTTGGCCTTTTCTTGCCTCCCCCTAAGCATGAGGACGGAAGTAAGGCAAATTTTATTGATCACAAAGCAGTTGCAACCGGTTATAGATCAATGTCGGTCCCCACTACTTTCCCTTTCTCGCTAGTGGGCTTGAAGAAAGCAATCCGTTTTCACACAAATAAATTATCTGATGTAAAGACATTTGCTGCAAATGTTTTTGAACCAAATCTTTGAGGAGAGTGTTCTTGCTAGATAATGTTATGAATACATACTTTGGGACTTAAGAGAGTTATAAAACACCAAAACTAAATAAAAGTAACAGAACTCACCTATACTACCACGTTCGCCAGGGGGCCCAGGAAGTCCTGCTGCACCAATGTTACCATTAAGACCAGGATCTCCACTTCCGCCCGGGAGACCAAAAGGACCAGGATTTCCTATATCACCGGGTGGTCCACGGTCTTTTTCTGAACCGGGTAATCCCTTTTGACCTTGACGCCCTGGAAAACCCTTGTCACCCTGAAATCCCTGTTGTCCCTTAACACCATTGGCTCCATCTTCGCCTCGTTCACCTGATAGATTGTTTATAATATCACCTTGTAAGTCAAAGTATTCTGAAGCTACATCTCAACTGCAAAAGAAAAACTAACAATACTCGTTTTTGTTCCTAATACATTTTAAGCTTATGAAAATTCTGCATCACCAATCTTTCGGATGTTGATACTAAGTTGTACTTCATTTTAGGATGCACAAAAGGAGAATCCCTTGTGCAGCTAGCAGCAATAATTTAGTAACCAAAGTTGTTCTAAAGCTAACCCTCTATCAAACTAACAACGTATTTATTGAGGGAAATCCAAAGCAAAGAGGGAAAAAGTTATCTTCGCAAAACACAACAGACACTTATCACGTACCTTTTGGTCCAGGAATTCCTTGAGGGCCTTCTTCTCCACGGTCGCCCGGAGATCCTTTCATACCCCTATCGCCAGGATTTCCATTGGCTCCATCTGGCCCGGGATTACCAGGGAAACCTGGTTCTAATACTTTGTCTTCAACATATTTGGCCGGTTCTCCTTTCTCACCTTTGGGACCAAGAGGCCCTAAACAGGACAAAAACCAAAAATTGTTTTCAGCGATATCGTTTGAAATAGGCTTTCAAAGAAGATCTGCAAGCAAATATTAACATTTAATCGATTCTCCCCCCACTAGGAAAAAAAGATATGTAAGATACAAGAAGATCTCTCTGCTTTCATAAATAGTAAATAGTTTCCATTAATACTTTCTTATTGTTGTCGTGGCGTGGAATGCTTTTATGAATAACTATCAAAGTATGAACTAATAGTTTCAAGTAATACTTACCGAACACATTTAAAAAGCGGAATTAACTCTCAAATCACTAAGTACTATTATAACCTAATTTATGTTATTTTTTGAAATGAAAATAATTATTGAAATGTGAAAATTATCTCTGAGAGGTTAGAAACAAACACTAAGGAAACAGGTTCTTTCGACAAACTTAGCCCGTTTAAGTTTTTGACTTTTAAGGACAGAAGTGCAGTCACTTATTGGAATACATGCAACAAGAATATAAGCTATGTATAGTTAGAACCAGAACATGTGCCGTAACTTTTGATTAATTTCGTGTACGTAAACATCAAAGCAAAGTACCAATAGGAATGAAACTCTCTTCGTCATATGACGCTTGAAAGAAAGTTTTAACTACTATAATTGAAATTCTAAATTTACAATAGTCATTAGTTGCAATATTACTATTAAACTATTAAAAGATGCAGCCCCAGTTATCGCCAAACCAATCGCACACCTGATAAATAGGACGATTTCGACCGGCAA